>PVKS010006758.1:0-56320 GCA_004027875.1 Aplodontia rufa
AAAAATTCTCATATCTAGACAGACCACATACACAATTTCAAAACTCATCTGTAAAGAAATAACTCCAATCGAAAATATTCAGACTTGAATAGAAATCCTATCAAAGAGGGTAGGCAGACGGCAAAGAAGGACATGTGAAGACGCTTGGCATCTTCAGCCATCAGGGAAGTACAGTCTGAATCACAATGGAACACAGCCACGCACCTACCAGAAGGAGTAAAATGAAAGACAGAGTCATCAGCAAACGCGGGCGGAGACGCAAAGCCGTCCGCACACATCCTACCTGAGGCTCTACAAGCTCTTCATGGACTAACACATACGGGCACAGGGCATGCTTGCCACAGGTTAAAATGGCACAGGAACACTGGAAAGTAATTCATCAGTTAAAAAAAAACAACTAAGCATGTGACGGAGGGATGACCCAGCAATTGTATTCTTGGGCATTTTTGGCAAATAAGTGAAAACTGTCTTCTTACAAATGCTTGTATTTGAAAGTCCCTGGCAGCTTTGTTCATAGTGATGGCAAATTGGAAAGCACCCGCTGCACTTGAGTGGGTGAATGCTGAACTTGTGCTGCACTCAGGCTCAGCAATGGAAAAGAGCTGTGCACGAGAACTTGGGAGAACCTCCAGAGAATTCTGCTGGGGGTAGAGAGCCCACAGCAAAGCGTTACGGACTGGGTGGTTGGATCTGTAAAGCACTCTCTGAATGAGTGTGGAGAGCTTGGCTGGCATGCTCGAGGACCTGGGTGCCATCCCCAGCACTGCTCCCAACAGAAAGGAGATGGTCAAGGTGCAGAGACGGATGATGGATTAGTTGTCAGAGGCCTGGAGGAAAGGCACAATGGCCACAGAAGGCACCCAAGTGGGTTCTTTCTTTTTTCCTTTTTTTAAGACAGTGGGACAGGGGCTGGAGTGGTGGCTCAGTCGTTACAGCGTTTGCCTGGCATGCATGGGGTCGAGAGTTCAAACCCCAGCACCATGTACACAAAGAAGGGTTGGCGCTAAAAAGACCACATGAAAAACTAAATAAAATTGATTCTCTCTTTCTCTCTCTCACTGTACCCCCCGTCTTTAAAAAAATAGAGAGAGGGACAGTGAGAGAGAGAAAGACAAAGAGAGAGAGAATTAATTTTTAAATTTAGTTTTTCACGTGGCCTTCCCTGCTCTGACACTTAGTTGTGTACGTAGTGCTGGGGTTTGAACCCACTTACTCGTGCATGCCAGGCAAGCACGGTGATTGCTGAGCCACCGCTCCAGCCCCCAAGTGGCTTCTTGTGGTGATGAAATTGCTCTGTGTCCTGAGTGTGCTGCTGTCAGTATCTTGGTTGTGATATTGTACTGCAGGAATTTATCACTGAAGAAACTTGATAAAGGGTATATGAGGTCTCTTCTTATTATCTCTTAGACCTACATGTGGACTGAGAATTACCTCAAAATGCAAAGTTTAATTTAAAGAAATTTAATGACAGTGACCGGTCAATCGGTTTTGACTTCAATATCCTTACTCATTGGGCATATGTTGCCTTGAAGTTGCGACCTACTTGTCTTATTCCTAGTTGTGAACAAGGGTGGCTTTTTGTTCAAAAGTGACTTATTTTTATTTTTTGAATTAATTCATCCCTTTTCAAGAGTCATCTCTTCACCGTATTGATTAGTGGACAGAGAACTTTTAATTAGTAAAAGGAAAATGATAAACCTTAGCCAACAGTGTTTGAACTTGAATCTATGAGATTCTGAAAGCTGATTACACTTAAAATTTTACATTCGGGTTCCAAAATCCTACGAATTCGGGGTGCTACAAGTTGTCACTGTTGTGTTTTGTTTTTAATCACTGTTTCACTTTGCATGTATTCCATGTGGAGGAAAGAGAAACATTTGGCATCACGAGAAGAGCAGGTGTGAGGTCGGCCACGCCACAGCTTACGGAAGGCAGCCCTGTAGGTGAGACTTCCCTGGAATTCGAACTTCCCATCTGAGCAAAGCAACTACCCCTGAGAGGCTGTTTCTAAATCCATCCAATTGGCACTACAAAACCCGTTTTTCCTGGCTCAGGGGCAGTGCCTCATGACAGTGTCTTGCAGATGTGTGTGAGAGGTCTTCCTAGGTGGCGCAGGTGCAGATCTTGGGATAGTCATCTGCATTTTAGAAGGCGGATTGGGAGGTATCCTTGTGCAAGTTAACGAGGTAGTTTGAGCTCAAGCTGAGGTTTTCAGCTACAGATTTTGGAGGAGGCCCTGAGAGATCTCGAGTGGGAGGGGATCTTCAGGGGCCCCTAACTTCTCAGGAGGTACATTGCATTGTTCAGTTCAAATTCTAAAATGTTACTTCCCTGGGGGGTGGGGATGTGGCTCCCTGGAGAGCATTGCCTAGCGTTCAGGTGGCCCTGGGCTCCAATCCTAGTACTGCAAAAATAAAATAAAATAAAATGACAATTACTGTATAATTGAACATGTCCCCAACATTTATAGTTCACGTGTATTTCCCTATACCCTTTGTCATATATTTTGGGGGTCCTATTGTATTTATTGATTTACATAAAAGTTTGACATACTGACGCTGTTACAAATATTTTTCTTTGGACGTTTGTTTTAAATTTTCAAATGTTGTTGTTAAATGCTAAACAAATTTTAGACTTTATATAGTTACATTTTTATTTTTCCTTTAAAATTTCCTAACCATGAAATCCAAAATATATTTATTTTTGTTCTTCCTAGTTTCTTAATGTTAGTTTTGTACACTTATTCCATTAATCCATTTGTTGAATGTTTGAGTTTATGATACGAGGGAAATATCTGCAGCATTTTTACTTCCAAATGTTTATTTTCTCTCTTTCACTCTAAATATTTTAAATCCTTGATCCACTATAATAACTGGGATCAGCATAGACTCTTTTTTTTTTAAAGAAAGAAGAATAGTGAGAGAGAGAGAAAGAGAGAGAGAGAGAGAGAGAATCAATTTTTATTCAGTTTTGCACATGGCTTTCGTTGCTCTGACTCTCAGCTGTGTATGTGGGTGCTGGGGTTTGAACCCCTGTACTCGCGCATGCCGGGCAAGCACCATAACTGCCGAGCCACTGCTCCAGCGTCCCCAGCGTAGACTCTTCATTCAATAATTTTAACCATTGCTTCTATCAAATCTCTTACAAACACACTTGGTTAAAATTCAAATGAGTAAATACATTTACTATGCTGTTTTAAAATTAACTATAATTATTTTAATAGTACATATATGGGGGTGCAGTGTTATAATCCAATACATGTATAAAGTGTGTAATGATAACACTCAAATGGTTAGCATTTCCATCTCTTTAAACATTAAAAAAGCGTTTGTATTTGATTAATACATGGTAATTGTTCATATTTAAGAAGGACCATGGGACATTTTAGTATATGCCCACAATGTGTACTGATCAAAGCAGGGTGATTAACATTTCCCTTTCTTTATTATTTATTGTTTTGTGTTGGAGTCTTCCAGCTCCTCCCAGTTCATACAATATATGATCAATTATTGTGGCTCAGCAACGTGTTTTAGCATCCACATATGAACGGAGGACACATGGAGTTCTTCTTTCTTTATCTGGCTTATTTTTCTTAAGCTGATGTTCTCCACTTCTCCCTGTTTTGTGGCAGAAGACAGGCTATCTCCCTTTCGATGGCTGCATGTGTTCGTCGGCTTTCTGCTGCTGTGATCCAAGGACCCGACAAGAACACCTTTAGGAGGAAAAGGTTGATTTAAGGAAGGGCTCATGATTTCAGAGGTCTCAGTCCACAGGAGGCTGGCTCCTTTCTTCGGGGCTCAAGGTGAGGCTGAACATCATGGTGGAGGAGTGTGGCAGAGCCAGCCAAGAGCTCAAGGCATCACGTTGGGAAGCAGAGCAGAGAGAGAAATTCCAGACACAGAATCTATACCCTAAAGACACGTGCCCGTGAGCCACCTCCTCAGCCACACCATACCACCTTCCTTGCCAGTTAATCCCTGTGAGGGTCAAGGCTTTTAAAACCCAGTCATTTCACCCCAGCCTTCCTGAATTGGTACACATGAGCTTTTGGGGGACAGCTCACATTCAAACCCCAACACTGGCTAATATCCCATTGTATGTGTATGCCAACTTTTCTTCATCCATTCACCCACCGACGGACACCTGCGTCAATTCCATATTTCCCTGACTATGGGTGTGCAGGTATCTCTTTGAAATGCTGATGTCATTTTCCTTTGGATATATACCCAGAAGTGGGACGGTTGGATCCCACAGTGTCTCTTTTAGTTTTTTGAGAACCCACGTAGCTCTTCACGATGCAGAGCAACATCAACAATGTCTAAGAGTTTCTTTTTGTCTGTGTCCTCTTTAGCATTTGTAAAATCTTTTTGATAACAGCCACTTTGCCTGGGGGAGGTAATATCTCATGTGATCATGCTGATGTAGCTGCATGCGTAATCTTTCTTTACAAGAAAATGCTCACAAGAATTACTTACAGAATGCTAGCCCCAGGTACTCCAGGTGCTCTGAGAGATGTGTCCACTCCCTTGAAGGAGCTCTGTTGCACTCGCTGTGATCATCGTGAAACAGAAAGAAAGCCAAGTCCCAGGGTATTCGTGGTCAGCCCAGGTTGACAGACCCCGATAGAAGCAGGTGTTACATGCCTCGGTCAACTCCATCAGCTGCACATGACCTTAGACTAGCCTCCCATCACGAGTGAGGTTCTCAGTCCCACACTGAGGAATTCCCCTGAGTCATCTTGCTTTACCACTGGGCTTCCTGTTCTGTGCAGAAAAGATGGGATTTTTTTTTTTTTTTGAGAGACAGGAAGGAGAGATACAGAAAGAGAGAAACAATTTTATTTACTTTTTCATGTGGCCTTCACTGCTCCAAAACTTTGTTGTGTACGTGGTGCTGGGGTTTGAACTCATGTACTCACACGTGCCAGGCAAGTGCCATTAACCACTGAGCTACTGCTCCAGCCTAGGCATGGAGACACTGGAGACACACACCTGCAAAGTCCAGAGGCTGGGGAGGCTGAGGCAGGAGGATTGCATAGTCAAGGCTAGTCTGGGGAACTTAGTGAAACCATGCCTCAAAATAAAAATAAAAAGGGCTAGGGGTGTAACTGAGTGGTGGAGCAGCACCCCTGTGCACAATCCCCAGTGCCACACGCAGAAAAGAAGTTCATAAATCTTTCAGTATCTGCATACATAGCCTTAAGTATGTTCCTCTCTGATTTATTCTTTTTTGAGTACATTTTTGAATTTTCTCTCCACTTAGGATCTTCAGAATTGACCAATGGGAACTGGACATGTCATAGAACACCAGAGCAATCTGGGACTGTTAGAAGGTTTCTTTGGTTTCACTCTTATTGTCTTCCCCCCACCTCCCATGATGATGGAGATGAGCCCAGGGCAAGCGCTTTGCCCCTGAGCTGCACCCCTGCCCTTGAGCTGCACCCCTGCCCCTGCGATGCACCCCTGCCCTTGACCTGCACCCCTGCCCTGAGCTGCACCCCTGCCCCGAGCTGCAGCCCTGCCCAGCCTTGTTTTTCTTTGGTCTCCTGTACATTAGGCATGGGCTCCACCCCTGAGCTGCATCCCTAGCCTTGCCCCGAGTTCTTTACAGAAATGTTTCTTGATCCCATTTAAAAGATTTTATCATCTTTCAGGATTAATACTTCTTAAGGCCCCATGAATCCGTGCTGGTGATCAGCTGGATTATGGAGAACCACATGGTGGGGAGGCAACACATTTAGTCGGAAGTGACTGAAGTGTTAGAGAGCCCAGAGGAAGCACTGAGCTTGTTTAAGGAAAGGAACCTTGGCTGGGTGACCAACAAGGCACTTGTTTTGGGGGCGGAGGTGGGACCAAGGAGTGAATCACGCATTAGCATTAATTATTGTATTTTTTTTTGCATTAATCATTCTACATTCTGGATGTTTCTAGTTTAGGAGGCCAGGAACTCGGTTATTAATCCTATAAATTGTAAAAAGAAAAATCAATATGATTTGACACCTCTTGAGCCAACACTTCCTGTGACTTCTTTCTCCACTCTGGCCGCAGGGCTAATGAACAGCTCAGAGCGCAGGGGCTTATAAAACAAACTTCCCTGGCAGGGCAGAGATTGTTTCTGCTTTTCTTTGATTGCTTGCTGAAGGCCAGCATTCTACTTTAGAGAGGTCGATATTCTTGAATTGCAAACTCTTTAGATGCCCTAGGGAAATGGAGCCTTGTCAAGCTAAAGTTTACCCCTGTCCCTGCTACAGGGGAGCAAAGCTCTGCTTTAGAGGAAGCGCATGCCTGACCAGCCTTGGCTTCTGTGTTATGAGCACCCCTTTCCCCCTTTAAACAACAGGAGCTGCAAAAACCAAACAAACAAAAACAGCAGGAGCTGGGTCTGTCCTGAGAGAGCTGGCTGGGGAGGAACACTGGAGGAGCTCCTCAGCCCTGGGCCATGAGTACCTCAGCTCTTTATTTCTCTTCGCTCCCAAGGTTACACATCAGCTTAAATATCACCTCCTGGACTCAGCTACTCCTTTTTCTTCTGTCCTAGAACACTTTGCATTGGGTTGCTAATTGTGTCTGTCTTTGTTACCGTAAGTCCATGTATGCTGAGCCTATGTCTGTCTTCTTGCAAGACCAATGTTTGGTTCAGGGAAAGACACATAGTCCATGTTCACAGGACCGAGGGAAGGTGGCTCGCCAGGCTCCTGCTCTGTCCAATGTCCTGGGAGCCTCAGTGGGCATCTGTGTCCTCCTTTCCAGCACTGAGAAACATCTGAGATAAATTGGCCTAAAAGAGGAAAGATTTATTTCTCCCAGGGTTTCAGAAGTTTTAGTCCATGGCTGCTAACCGCACTGCCTTTGGGCCCATGGCGAGGCAGCACATGATGGCAGGAACACGTGGCACAGGAAGTTCTCACCTCATGGCATCTAGGAAGTGAGAGAGAGGCAGGAAGAGTCTGGGGGCCCAACATTCCCTTCAGGGGTGCACCCCAGCAACCCCACTTCTTCCCACCAGCCCCACCTCCTAAAGGATCCACCAACGCCCAATGGCACGATGGGCGGGGGACCAAGCCTTAACACTTGGGCCTCTGGGGCACATTCCGGTCCATGCTACAGCAGCATCACTGCTCCCACCTGAGACATGAAGAAGTGGGACCTCAGGGTTGCCGGGGCTTAGCCTGGGTTCACAGTGGGAGGTACTTCCGGCAGTTTGTAAGCCAAGTCTGTCTGTTGCCCAAGTCTGTTCTCCTTCCATAGTGAAATGCTTCCTTCTTTCAGCAGTTCCCTAACTCCGGATCCTTTTGGTCCTGGTAGAAGGCTGTAGAAGACCCCTGCTTCCCTCTGTGCATGGTAACACTGAAGGCACTGCCCTTGCGAGTATTCTTCGTGGATCATCAAGTAAATCCATGTCAGCGGATGGAGGCTGGAGGGCAGCACTCTTGTCCCCTGGCTAATTCAAAACTGTGGGGAGAACAGGAGGGCAGAGGTGAGTGGATAAGCAGGGTAAATCTGCTGCAGCTGGCTGGAGGTGGCAGCTTCCAGCTTTGACGTGCTTTGGGATACACTAGTGATGCTGGTTTTGTGAATGTCGGGTTCGTGTCTTCTTGGAGTTGAGGAATGAAACCAAGGGACACTGATGCAAGCGTGGTAGACAGATTTTATTTTATAGAAAGTAAAGCATAGGGAAAGGAGCAGACTTCCCCCACAGTGGAGAAGGGGACAGAGCCAATTAGGTAGCTAGGTTTGCCCTTTTTATAGGAAGTTCACCCTTCAGTTGGTCATCCTCTCCCTTCCCCCAAACATAGGACCCGGGGTGAGAAATTCTGGTTGGGTCCAGCCTTGAGTTTGTGCCCAAGCATCAATAGAAAGAATGTGGCAGCTTGCTTAGCAGAAGGGGGTGTCTGCATTTGAAACCACCTTGCCAGACCCTTCTCATTAGCATGGGGGATGTCAACTTGATCTTGAAGGAAAAAACAAAACAAAACAAAACACTTTTCCCTTGATTGACTCCAGCATTCTAACTACTCTGACTGCCTAACTTATTCCCCGTCTCACTAGGTCCACAGATTGCCAACGTTAGCACCATCCTGGAATATACTAGAACTTCTAAGTCTCGGGAGAAAAGCCACTTGCTTCCAGCCTACCTCATGACCTCAAAAACATACAGAAGACTTCACTGGAGCAGTCTTCCACATCACCCAAGGGACACCCCAGATCAGGAGTTGCCACACTGTGGCCCAGGGACCCAAACCTAGACTACCATCTACTATGTGTGGTCTGTAAGCTAAGCATGGTTTTGCTCTTTTTATGTGGTTGGAAAAGAAATCAAAAGTGTAATAATACTTCATGACATGAAAATTCCATGCAATCCAATTTTCTATCCGTAGACAAACTTTCATTCGTACCTAGCCGTACCCATTTAGTTGCAGATTGTCTACAGCTAATTTTGCACTCTACTCTAGAACTGGGTGGTTGCAACAGAGACTGTCTGTCCTGCAAAGCCTAAGATATTTGCTGGTTAAACTTTAGAGAAAAAGTTTGCTGATCACTACTGTAAATGGATATTATAAATAAAAAATGCATGCTTCATCTGATGGGAAGTTGGTCTCTCCCCAAATCTAAAACTGTTCAACTTTACAAAATCATTTTATTGCTTTAAATAATAGCAGCACTTCCACATCTCATCAGCCTTCAAAGCTAGTTTCGTTTTTATCCTGTGGCTGGAATCAAAGTTCCCAGTGACTACATTGGATGATGTTTCTGTCGCTGCCTGTGTGTTCAGGGCTTTGACTTAAAGTACTATATTCTCCGACACACGAAATTGCATCTTTCTACATTGTGGGTGAACAGAGGTGTTTGAGACCATTGCACTAGCCAGTGTGTAGTGAGAGATGACGTGAATGTTGAAGCTAAAGTTAGAGAGATGTGACTCTCATGCTGGCCCTTATGGCCCATAGAAGGAGTTTTAATATTACATTAAAAACACCATAGCAGGGGCTGGAGCAGTGGCTCAGCGGTTACGTTGCTTGCCTGGCATGCAAGAGTATGCAAGTTCAAATCCCAGCACCCCATACACAACAAAATCTCAGAGCAACGAAAGTTACATGAAAAACTAAATAAAATTGATTCTGTCTTTCTCTCTCTCTCTCTCTCACTGTCCCTCTCTCTTAAAAAAAAACACACCATAGCACATACAAGGTATGGTACTCAGCTGGGTGTGAGATTCTTGTATGAAATTTGGACTTGGGGAACAGTGAATAGTCAATAAAAATATACTTTGGCACAGAGAGATGAAAATGTCTATTTTAACTAGAGTTCTGGGTACAAATGAAAGAATTGCACCTCAGGATTTGTAACCACAGGCTGATTCTCATGTGGTTGTAGTTTGAATATATATTGCCTGTTTGGTCTGGTAAACCATAAGCCCATACACCAATTAATATTTAATTAATTCTTGGAGTTTTGGATGCAGAAATAATGAAATTCCCTTTATCAGGTTAATCATCTGATACAAAACAGATATAAACTTTGGATGAAATGATTTTTTTTTAAATTTTTTATTTTTGAACAACCTTACAAGATTTTAACAAAATAATATAAAATGTGTATAAATTGTGTATATATTCTGGATATTGCAATAATCCAACTATTAGAAGCTACTAAAATTTTTTTAAAAAGGAGACTAGGGGTTGGAGCAGTGGCTCAGCAGTTGTGGTGCTTGCCTGACAAACACAGAGACGTGGTTTTCAAACCTCAGCACCACATACAGAGCAAGGTGTTGGATCAACAAGGGCCACATGAAAAACTACATAAAATTGATGCTCTCTTTCTCTCTCTCTCTCTCACTGTCCCTCTCTCTTAAAAATAAAATGGAGGCTGAAAGTGGAGGATGTTTGACCCTTGAAAGAAAAATAATGCACGGGGTGAGAGTGACATTTATATCACCTTTCTCCTAAACACATTCCCAGTCCACTCATTATTACAGGGATAGCTGGCATAGAGGCAGAAAAAAGTGCTATTTCACTGGAATGATGTGTTAAAATGTGAAAGTCAGGACTGCCAGAGAGGTTAGAAATTGAGGTGAGAACTCCCAAAAAGGAGGGAGAACCAGAAAAGAGCCAATAAATCTCAGATTTATTATCCACGTATATTGCTAACCCATGAAATGTGAAGGAAAAGAATAGCAGAAGTCTATAAGAAATAACAATGTCAAGGCTGAAAAATCCAACCAAAAAATCAACAGCTTCCCACACAGGGGAGGCATATTTTGGTGTTTGGATTTCATCAAGTTAGAAGGATTTGTCCTCTCCATTCAAATTTCAGTGGATCCATAACTGAAGGCAAAATATTATGTCCTAGTGAAAAAGGATGAAAGCTGAGTAAAAGGAAAGCCAAAAGTTTGGAACCCTAACAAAGTGGAAATGCAGCCTCTGCAAATAGAAGGGGAGGAGAAACCAATTAGGTTCATTCAAGATTAGTATTCGGAATAAAACAACAGTATCAGGATCCCTGTGAGGTTCCACCTACAATGTCTAGTGTGCACCAGAAAATCACTATACACAGAGGAAATTAGGTAAAATGTCACCAAGAGAAAAAGGAACCCCTAGACATAGACATTAAAAGTCCCTTGATGTGAGAGTCAACAATGACTTTGGAGCAAAACATTTAAAACAAACATTACAATTTTGTTAAGAATTTAACAGAAAACGAGGTCATAACAAATGGATAGGCATGGTATTCCCACAAAGAATTAAAGCCACACAAAAGAAATAGTCCAATAAAAAAGCAATTTAAATTTAAAACCAAGTGCATCAGGCTTAATGGAAAAATCAAAGATGGATAAAGTAGTCAGGCAATGTGGGGAGCTATCAATAGAAATTAATGTGAAGAGAAAGAAGATTTTAAAAATGATCAGAGCCTTAATGTCTTGCAGACAATATCAAAAGAAGTCAAATACCTGGATATACGTACAACTGGATTCTGAGGAGGTGAAGAGAAAGAGAATAGAGAAGAAAAAATTGGAAGAAATAATAACCCCAAACTCCCCACATTTGGCTTTTTAAAGACATTAGCTGAGATCCACAAAGCACAGAGACTCCCAAATATAATAAATTTTTAAAAAAAAGCCAGCAACACAAAACAATATAGACAAACAAGCCTGAGGCGAACACATCTCCACGCAGCACGGGTGAACTGCCTGCCACGAAGACGAAGGGAGCGTTCCACACGATGCACAGGATGCTAGCAGTGTCTTTGAAGGGGAAAAATCCGTCACCTCAGAAATCTATACCCAATAAAAATCCTTCAGTGAGAAGGAATGAAGATAAATAAAAGGTGATAGAGTCTGTCCCAGCACACTGGATCTGCAAGAAATAACAAAAGGGCATGTTCAGGCTGTGGGACAATGACACTAGACAGATGGGGACATGGATATGTAAGATGCAGTTGCATGGGAACACACCAGTAAATACGCAATGCCCCTGCTTTCTCTCCTCTTAATTTCCTTAATAAGCAACTGATAATTTATTGAAAAAGTGTCATGTCATAATTTGGGATTTATAACAGATGCAAAACAAAATAAAGGAAAATGGCAGAAAGTTAGGTAAATATTGGGCAAGATACGTAAATAGAATTATACTCGTCAGGATTTCTGAATTTTATATGAATGGTATATGATTAACTCTAAGTTGGCTACAATAGATCATTGATGCATATTGTAGGTAACCCTTTAAGTGCTACTAATTAGTAAGAAGAAATATGGAAAACTCATTAGATGAAATAAATGAACTGATAAAGAATTCAATCAAACCAGAAGAACGCATGCTAAGAGTAACCAAAGAACAATATATAAGTCATAGAAAGCATGTAAAATGCTTAGCAAGGTAAATGACACAAAGCAAACAGTTTAGTCCTCTTTTGTCCAGAACTTTTTTTAAACATATAGAAAACTTGGTATTGGAGTGGTGGCTCAGATGTTACGATGCTTGCCTGGCATGCGTGAGGACCCAGGTTTGAACCCTAAAACCCTGTACACAACCAAGTGTTGGAGCAACAAAAGTCACAGGAAAAACTAAATAAAATTGATTCTCTCTCTCTCTCTCTCTCACTGTCCCTCTCTCCTAAAAAAAATATAGAAAACTCAGAATCAAACCCAGGTAGTGTATAATGAGTATAGCGCATTTTGCATTTCTTTAAACTAGAGATTAAAAAATTACAACCTATTCAGAGCCACCCCCCACACAAAAAAAATCAAAGTCAAAATCAAAAAATGGAAATGAAAGAATGAAAAATGCAAAATGGTAGTCCTGAGCTTAGCTGTAGGAATAACAACATTAGGGACTCCTGTATTAACACTCTGATTCAAAGGCACAAATCATTAGATTGGATTTAAAAAAGAGGGCCCACCTGCGTGTTATTTCTAAGAAACTATCAGTAATTTTAAAGACATGGAGGGAAAATAGAAGAATGGAGAAACATATTCCTTGCAAATTAGAAGCATAACAAAACCCAGTAGATGAATTAATATCATACAATATACATTTGCATTTTAAAGTAGTGTAAACACAAATATTGAACACATATATTTAAAACTAAGGATTATTAATAAGATAAAGAGCAATATTTTATAATGTAATGATGTAAAGAAAAATACACAAAGAAGAAGCAATGATCCTGAATGTGTCTGTTCTTAATAGTAAAGCTTAAAAAAGTGAAAAGAAGACTTCTGTAACAATAATCCAACTTCACCTGATTGCTATCCCCAGAACACTAGACTATTAATGCCACATGGTAATGTTTTTCAGTGCAAAAGAGCACATCAGGTAAGATGTGGGCTATGCCGTAAGATAAGGGCAGATAAATTTCATAACACTAAGATATTATAAAATATGTTATATGGTAGCAAGACCATTAAATTAGAACTAATATAATGAGACCTGTAGAAAAAACCTCTCGATACTTGCCAGCTAAATAGTTCAGTTCTAAAGAGCCCCTGGTTGAAGACAAGAGCACAAGCGATATCATGACACATTTTACAGTAAACAAGAAAATGCAATAAATAACAGATTTTAAGATGGAGATAGAGTGATACTTAAAGAAGAATTTAGTTTTAATAATTACAAACAATAATTGTCTTTATATAAATGATATCTTAAGATGAAGGATAAAAATCAGGAAATTTTCAGGCACAGAATGGGGATACCAGTTGTAGACCCTCCCTGAAAGAAGCATTTAAGGACTTACTGTAGGAAGAAGCAGATGAAATAATGAATTATAGATAAAGGAGCTGGCACTCATATGGATAAGTCTAAATATATATTGACTGTATTTTGATTTGCTATTTGAAAAAAAATCGGTAAAGATAAGAAATCACCAATGGAAGTTACTTCTGAGAAATTATTTTACTATAAAAATGGAAGAAAGAACTTTTCATTTTTTATTACTATTATGAAAGAAAAAGAAATGAAGGTAAGAAAATTTTGATTTAGAGAACTTATTGAATTTAGATTTTTCTTTAAGATAAGGAGTTTTTATTCTAGGTAAACTCAACAAAACCTTTTAGATAGCAGAGTTAAAACAAATATCATTGAACCTGGAGATATTACAAATTATTCAACTTAAGGAAATTAATAAAAAAAGATTGAAGACAATGAACCAAACCTCAAGGGTTAATGGAAATATATCAAGAGATTCAACACATTTAAAATCAGAACTTTGGAAGACAAGAATGAAAATGGGAGATAAATTTTGAAAAAAAATAGCTAAAATACCTAAATTTGATGAAAAACCTTTACCTTGTAGATCCAAGAGCTCGATAAAAACTGAAGAAACGAAACACAAAGAAACCAGACTAAGCCCATCATAGTCAAATTTCCAAAACTCAAAAAGGGAGAAAACACAAAAACAAAACCAAAGCTTGAAAGCAGTATGAAAATGATAAGATTAATGGACAATATTTTAACAGCAATAATAAAAGAAGAAAATGTTGGAATGGAAGACTTCGAAGGTCTGAGAGAAAAAGCTGTAGCCAAGAATTCTGTATCCACAGGGCTGGAGCGGTGGCTCAGCGGTTTCGGCGCTTGCCTGGCAAGCACGAGGATCGGGGTTCAAACCCCAGCACCACGTACACAACTGAGTGTTGGAGCAACTAAGGCCACGTGAAGAACTCAATAAAGTTGTTTCTCTCTTTCTCTGTCTCTCTCACTGTCCTTCTCTCTTAAACAAAAAAACAAAACAAAACAAAAAAAAGAATTCTGTATCCATTGAAACTATCTTCTGAAATGGAAGTGTTAGATGTTTTCTGACGAATAACAGAATTTATTGGCAGCAACTTGTTTTTCAGGAAGTGCTAAGAACACCTTTCAGATCGAAGGAAAATAGAACCCCATCGTAACTTGATTCTCAACAGGTGAAATCATCAGAGAAGGCAAATGTACAGACACGTGTGTTGATGTGTCTGCATTTCTTTCTCCACAATTTTATGAACTTTGTTTGCTTTTACATTTCATCAGAAGTAATTAAAAATTAACTGGAAGTAGATTTGTGATAAATTAAAGATGCATGTTGTAATCCCTAAAGCAATCTCTAAAAATAATTTGAAGAAACGGTATTAAGAGTGTCAGCAACATGTACTTCTGCTGACTGGATGTTTGGCAACTGCCCTTGATTGCCAACTCGTGATGGCCACTCAATATTTCATATTAGGAAATTGCCTGCCATGGCTGCCAGATCAACTCTTTTTGAGAGACAACTATTATCCTATTATTGATCACTGATGAGACTGTATCTATTACTAAATGACACAAATTATTTTGAGATCTGAAATGCTCTACATTTAATGGACTATGTCAGAAAAATACTCCAACTGGAGGTAACTGCCTAGAACTGCTTCAAAACAAACAAACGAAACCAAACGAGAACACGTTTAAAAAAAAACACGCTACACACCAGCAATCAGAGAAATGCAGATTAAAATCACTGAGATTCCACCTCACTCCTGTCAGAGGGGCAAAAACAAAGAATACAAACAATGACAGATGCTGGAGGGGTTGAGGGAAGAAAGGAACACTGTCACACTGCTGGTGGGACTGCAAGTTTGTACATCCACTCTGGAAAGCAGTGTGGAGACTCCTCAAAAAAACTAAGATTGGAACCACCTTATGACCCAGCTATTATATTCCTGGGTATTTTCACAAAAGAGCTAGAATCGGCTTATTACAGAGATACAGCTTCATCAATGTTTATAGCAGCTCAATTTACTATAGCTAAACTATGGAACCAACCCAGGTGCTCTTTGCTGGACAAGTGGATTAAAAAACTGTGGTACATATGCACAATGCAGTTCTACTATGCTATCAGAATGATATCATGACGCTTGCCGCCAAATGTATGGAGATGGAAAAAATTATGCTGAGTGAAATATCCCAAACTCAGAGACTCAAGGGCCGAATGTTTTCTCTCATATGTGGAAGCTAGAGTAAAATCTAAGACAGAAAGTTACATAAACTCAAAAATAAACTCTACATAGGTGAATTTTCACATAAGCAGGGTAACCACAACTATGAAGCTGGTGCGAGAAAGAAGGGAGGCTGGGAGGGAAGGGAGGGATTAGAGGGGTTATCAATGCAGCTGGGAACCCTCGACCCCCAATGAGAAGCACAACTACACACAGGCCGGCAGAGAAGATCAGAAAATTAAAAAACTGATACACATGTATAGAGTTAGTTCTATCTATAACATGGAGTAAAGCAGGGGAGACATGGGAGCAGGGAGTGCTTGGAGGGGAGATCCTGGGCTAGGATCAGCCTTAACTTGCTTTTTCAATGTCCATCTATGCATGAATATGTAACAATGATTCCCTCTGAAATGAAAGACTATGTCGAATGAATAAAAAAAATAAATAAAAATAAAGCATGCTGCTGAGAATCCACCAAAGGAGCCATTGTAGACATGGGCCTATAGCTGAACTGGTGTCCCCGAATGATTGATGGTGGAGGATCACACAAAGGCAGCCTCCGTTGCAGAAAGTGCGCTCGTGTGGAAGGCCAGTCGTCCTTGCACGGTGGCTGTACTGTGACTTTCTAATGGCCAATGACTGAAGAAGGGAAAGCTCAGTCCATTCATGGGACATCATTTTGGGTGGCATTCTTCAAATTACCAGGGACACTAAATTATATTGAAAAGAATGTGGCATGGATTGATTTGGCTCTTGGAATTTAACCAATACATTTGTGATATGGTCTAAAACATGGGCCTTAGATGATTGGAGAATAGAATAGTGCTGGTAAAGGCTCAATGCCCCAGACAAGCATTATAAACTTTGTGGTAGTCCTCTTCCAAGACTGTCCCCAAATAGCCCCTTCTTCTGGTACTTACAGCCTTATGCTGTCCTCTGCTTCTGAGGGGTGATCCTTTGGCTCATTAGGGATGTTCACACCACTGCTCTTCCTTGGAACACTCATTCTATGGAGTGCCACTTGCAATGTGACACGTAGCCTAATTTAGAGGCCAAGATGGTGAGGGACAGCAGCTTGCCAGCGAGTTTAAAGGCAGATCCACCAGCCACCATGCCCAAGCCGGTAGATGACCACTGCCAGTTCATGAAGAGCCCAAGCCAGAACCACCCAAGCTGTGAATGAATTCCCCAGAACTGTGAGATGATAAAAGCCCATTGTGTAAACCAGCCAAGCGTTGGCAGGGAATCAATACTCTCGTATCAGGGCTTGCGGGAGACCAGCAGCACACTGCAGAAAGCAGCTTTGCAGTTGTTTTTTCTTTTTTGAATTACATCTCTCTCTCTCTCTTTTTTTTTTTTTAAGAGAAAAGGACAGTGAGAGAGACAGAGTCAATTTTTATTGAGATTTTCACATGGCTTTTGTTGCTCTCACACTTAATTGTGTGCATAGTGCTGGGGTTTGAACCCGTGTACTTGCGCATTCCAGGCAAGCTCCGTAACTGCTGAGCCACCACTCCAGCCCTTGCAGTTTGTTTTAAATTCTCACATAAACCTACTTTATGATTCCGTAATTCCAATTCTAGATCTTTACCCATGAGAAATGTGTCCACGCTAAGACTTGTATGCAATCAAACCAACATTATTTACTGTAATTGAAACCAGAAACAACCCTAGTATCTGTCAACTGGAGACTGGAGAAATAAAACAGTAAATTCGTAGGAGGGAATCATGCTCAGCAAGAAAGCAGAGGAAACAACATGAAAAGTCCCCCTCATGCTACGCTGAACACATGCTGAAAATTCAACTAATACGGAACACGAGAAAAAATAAAACTACAGTGACCAAAAGAAGATCAGACCTTGCCTGAAGCTTGAAGTGGGCGATGGGGCTGGGGACTAGGGGAGGCAATGAGCCCTTCTCGTAACGTGGGGTTGTGGCCGCGTGACAAAATTCATTTGTCCAAACTCATCAGACTGGACAGGCCTAAATTGCTAGGCCTCAGTAAAGCTATTTGCTCATTTATTTATTTTGGTGCTGGAGATTGAACCCAGGGATGCCCTACCACTGAGTTATATCCCCAGCCCTTTCTATTTTATTTTGAGACAGGGTCTCATTAGTTTTCTAGGCTGGCAATGAGCTTGTGATCCTCTTGCCTCAGCCTCTGGAGTAGCTGGAATTACGGGTGTGTGCATTGTTCCTATAACTAAGGCTGTTTAAATACAAGAAGCTAGAAAAATTTATGACAATAAAAATGCTAAAATTAAAACTAAATATTAAAGCTTGCAAGTTGTGACTACAGTGGCATCATCAGACTTTTTAATAGATTTAAATGGTTAGATTATTGAAAAAAGGCATCATTGTGGATTGTGTGCTCATCAGCACAAACTGTGCCTATGCAGTGTGAAGCAATGGGGCTTGGGCTGGCCTTCATGGTGCTGGGATGATGGCCATGGGGCGTTTTCTTCTCTGTGTGTGCACGTCAGCTCCGCTTCCTTTAAGGAGCTCAAGGCAGCTAACACAGTCCTTGAATCAGCTTGTAGTGGCCACTGGAAGAGGACAGGGGTAGTCCTCCCAGAACCCTCTGGAGACTGAAGGACTGTCATTCATCAAGATGTGCAGGAGAGGGCTGGAGCGGTGGCTCAGCGGTTACGGTGCTTGCCCAGCATGCGCCAGTACGCGAGTTCAAACCCCAGCACCACGTACACAGCAAGGTGTCCAAGGAATGAAAGTCACATGAGAAACTAAATAAAGATCTCTTCTCTCTCTCCCTCTCTCTCTCCCTTCTTTCTTAAAAAAAAAAAAATGTGCAGGAGAGAGGCTGGAGTGGTGGCTGAGGCTGGATCAGTGGGTGGGTTCGACCTCCAGCACCACGTACACAACAAAGTATTGGAAAAATGAAAGGTTCTGCCTTCCTCTCTCTCACTGTCCTTCTCTCTTAAAAAAAAAAGTGAGACAAAGAGAGAGAGAGAGAGAGAGAGAGAGAGATGCAGCGCTCACAGGGATTCCAGGGAGCATGTCTGCATCTCTCTAGGGCTGGTCTCAGGGGAGTGGCGTGAGAAGATGCAGAAACAAACTGGTCGGTTAATCAAAACCGGGCTCAGCTCTTCTGCCAACAAAGCACACCACAGGGACCGCTGGCTGGCCCTGTGCACGCCCTGAGGGGGCTGCCCACCTGGGCCTGGAGGTCACGAGGGCCTGGAGCCAAAGGTGAAGCTAATGCAGAGCCGGGAGGGCTCCTAGGTGGTCAAGCCCACTGCCTTCTGGAAAGCTCAGTTTTAAATGCGAAATAAAAGCTACATTCAGCTCTTAGCTGACCGATGAATGGGTTCAGCCCACACCTCCTGGGCAGGCTGCCACAATCAGTATATGTCTCAAATTCCCAATTGCTTCCAGTGAAACACCAGGAAACTGATGGGTGATTCACACTGCCTCGCTTCCCCTGAACTTCTGTGATGGCCAGTCAATGCTTTCTGGGGGTGACCACCTTCTCTTGTCAACCAATAATGTAATAGTCATAACATTTTCCCCCCCTAGGATCAAATACCTCCTGGATATACTTTAAGAAATGACAGAAATGGGGCTGGAGCAGTGGCTTGGCGGTTACAGCGCTTGCCTGGCATGTACGAGTGCATGGGTTCAAACCCCAGCACCACGTACACAACAAAGTCTTGGAGCATCTATAACTATCTTTTGCTCTACCATCTGTCTGTCTGTCATCTATATCTATCTATCTATCATCTATATCTACCTATCATCTATATTATCTATCTACCATCTGTCTATCATCTATACATATCTATCATCTATATCTATCTACCATCTATCTTCTAAGATCCCTCCCGATTTAATTTTTTTAGAGAGAGAGGGAAAGACAGAATCAATATTGTTTAGGTTTTTCATGTGGCTTTCATTGCTCTGACACTTTGTTGTGCGTGTGGTGCTGGGGTTCGAATCCATGTCCTTGTGCATGCCAGGCAAGCACAGTAACCACTGAGCAACCACTGCTCCAGTCTCTACCCTCAATTTGAAAAAAGAGATCATGAAAGGATACAACAGAGCAAAGAAACTTTGAAAATGTTATCACAATTTGATATCTGTTAAATCCAAGAATAAACTTGGTGTTTATGGTTTGGATTTTTTTCATTTTATTTGGCAGTAATTCATCTTGATAATACTTTACAAAATTATCAGCCCACAATAATTTTGAAATTCAAAGAATAAAAATAAAAAACCAGCCCTTCACCTGCAGAGTTTGAAAAGCACCACATTAGAAGACCAAGGAAAATTTCAGTGACCCATGATATTGCTCAGGCAGGATGGATGGTTCCATAGCTGCCCCCACATGCACAGTGGAGAGTGTTCAGTGCGCAGCTAAACCTGTCACCATGCAGGGGCCCCCTCTCCTGCCTGCAGCTTGGTGACTCCCAGGCCTCAGAGCTCCAGCTGGACACAAATTTGGGCCCTCAGCAGGAGCAGGAGATGTGGTAGGGAGTTCGATGGCCAGGCTTCTCATCACACTGGACATTCCTTGAGATGTCACCCAAGTGCCTGGGGAGAAGGGAAAGCCAGTGTGGTGGACCTCTGCTAGTCTTCTCCTTACAAATGGGATATAGAGAACTACCTGATTCGTCATTTTATTATCCGTCATTAGTCTTTGCAGCTACGCCAACCAGGGCACATGGCCACCAAGTGCATGATGTGTCCAGCCAGAGGGGAGAAGGGAGGGAGTGGGGAAAGACGAAAAGCAACTGGCCAAGGGGTCAACACGCACAAGGTGTGAAAGCAGCGATTCCCCTCTGCCTGGGCTTCTTTCCTCATGATTCCCGGAACGAGTATTTGCCTTCCGTCCTGAGGTCCCACTGTCAGGAGTCCTCACTACTGTGGGGTGAGGAGCTGGGGGTGAGGGATTGAGCAGAGCAGCAGACAGCCCTGTCCTGATGGGACGCAGCTCCAGGGTCTGCAGCACATTTGGCTTAAAATGGACGATAGGATTTAAGCAGTTAATTGGTTTGAATGGTTGAGTGTTTTCATGTAGTGAATCCTCGGGTTGGTTATCTTTTTGTTGTGGTTCGTGGAGATGACTCTGTGGCAGATGAAATCTGCAATTCATTGATTAGAACTCCACATCGGACTTCAGTGTCAGTGCAATACCCACCCGAGTGGGTCCTTAGGATAGCAACAGCATGTATTTTTATAGTTTCGGTTTGGAAGAGAATGTGAACGGTCTGTAGGAAATTTGTCCCTTACAAATGGGAAATGTTTCTGAGTGCGAGTACCATCTTCACCTGTGGGCATGTTGCTTGCGCAGTGAGGATGCAGAATCATCCACGTTTGGAACTGAGCTTCATTTCTTTAGACAGGAGGAGGCTGGGGACCCACGTGTGAAGGTTCCTGTCGGGCTGCACCCTACGAACTTGCAGGTGGCCTTGGTGGGAACGGATCTCTTCTGACTCCGTGGAAGAGCTCTGTGAGATGGGGGACTCTTGCTCAGCCACCTGGGGAGAGCCGGGCACAGCAGTGGGCACGTGGAGGACACCCATTACACACCTTCTCAGATGGTGGGTGGACTTTCCCCGTGAAAGAGGGGCCCCCAACTGGCTGAAAGGAACTGAGCATATTCTCTTATTTACTGGTGTCCCGCTTAGGCGTACAAGCAAAATAGGCCTGGAGAAAAAAGGAAATTTTTCTCATTGACTTACAGAAATGCGCATGACTGAAAGAATAGTCAACAACAATTCTGCCAGTGACCTTAGAATATATTCTACCTGTGATTCTCAGATGACCAGCATCAGATACAGGAAAGCTGGCACAAATGAGTGTCTTTATGAAATATTTTCAGAATCTTGTGTTGAAAAAGTCTAACATGGGCCCAAATGTTAGACTTTGCAGTTTCTGTATTGAAACACCAGGAAGTTTTTGTTTTGTTGGATTTGGGTCTACATTTTATTTCCATGATTTTCTAGAACCTGAGGAGGGGGCCAGGGAGAGGGGCAGGGAGGGGAAGGGACTAGGAAGGACATCAAGGTGACCAGAGGGAGGTAGTATGGGTGAATCTAATCTGATGGGAACCTCTGACTTCCAGGAGAAGTCTAATTAACTTGGGGTGTAAGTAGAGAGAAACCATGGGGAACCCAGTATTGGCTTGTTCTGTCATTACACTTTTGTTCTTGATTGTTTGACGATGAACCACTCCTAATTTTAAGACCATGTTTATTGAATAAAAATTAAAAAAAGAAAAAACCACATAGGGTACCCTGTTTGTCATGTTTGCAAAAGAACTATGAGACCAAAGAAGCTGAAGAGCTCCCTCGACATACCACTTCTTCAAGGGATTATGTTCTTAAAAATTACCTAAAATAGGGGTTGGAGATTTAGCTCAGTGGCAGAGCACTTGCCTAGCACACGCAGGGCCCCGAGTTCGGTCCTCAGCCCTGAAAAAAAAAATGACCTAAAATAGATTCTCACACATTGTTGTTTCTTGGATTTATTTTTTATTAAGGAGTTCAGTTGTTGGATAATCACAAATGCATATAAAGTAACAATATGATGTGCACACTCCATTTTTTAAAGAAATAAAGCTCTTTGTAGATCTTCTAAAGGAGGAACACTCAGGGTTCCCAGCCCATGGGAAGGACGTGGTCTTCATGCCAAGGTCAGTGGGTGGCACCGAGAGCCTGGGGTGACCAGTCAAGGGGCTCTGGGTGTTGGCATGTGCGCAGTCTTCATCCGGTTTCTGCCAGGGCAGTTTGAGTCCTGCTGCACAGTAGCTAGGGAAGTGGAGAGTCACGCGGGCTTCTCTCCCTTCTGACCCTCGGTTTGGCCTCAGACTGCCTCCACACAGCAGTGGGCCTCTTTGTGAGGAGATTCCGAACACGTGTGTCCGTGGACAAGTGTGAGCCTTAACCCCGGGCACACACTCACGCAGAGGCATCCCGATGCAGGCACACCTAGAGTGGAGAAGACGTATTTCCTCTCAGAGGGTCAAAACCTTACAGCCCTGTGGCTGGAGAGGTGGCTCATCAGTTATAGCGCTTGCCTGGCATGCACGAGTATGCAGGCTCAAACCCCAGCGCCACGTACACAATGAAGAGTCTCAGCCACGAAAGTCCATGAAAAACTAAATAAAATTGATTCTGACTCTCTCTCTCTCTCTCTCTCTCACTGTCCCTCTCTCTTAAAAAAAAAAAAAATTTGGAGCCCTGAAAATGGAACGATTTCTAGAAATCCAGATCTGGATGAAACTGTTTCTCCTCCAGGTGGCTCACGCAAGCGCCTTCGCTTTTGTTTGAGTGGAGAAGCGTGATTAAGGCAATGGTAACCATTATGCTTTTAAAAGCAAAGTTTGGGGGTCACTTTCTGCTGGCTTGAGCAGCACCCCTGTGTCTGACAGAGGAACTGCAGGGCGTGATGCGGAAGCAGGCCACGTGCTTCTCGCTGGGCTGAGGGTGTTGGCAGCTGCCGGGTGAGGGGGGAAGCTCTCTTTGAATTTCTAGATGGTCAGCAGACAGCCATTCTAGGCCCCAGATACATACATTTATTTTAGAACAACTTTAGAATGGTGAACATTTTCTGCTGTGTTGGCATAAACTTTTCATAATTTCTGTAATTGTCTTAATCAAATGAGGAGGGCTGTTGGTGGCTTCCAGGCAGTGTGTGGAAGGCCAGCCTTCCTTCTTCCTTGCCTCTGCAGCATATTTGGGAAACTTCTGGGGGACAGCCCTGCGTGCTGGACCTTACTCCTGCAGCGGCTTCCAGGGGGACTGGGTTATTTCTGCTTTGACTCCAGGATGGCCTGTGTGTTCTTTGATCGAGAGTGACCAGAAAGGTGAAGGATGACTTGCCCATGGACAATGATTTGTCACAAAAGATGGTGGGCTGGCGGGGGTGTTCTGGAGGTGGCTTCCCCATTGCCTGGGGCGTCACATGGCTAATGCTTGAAATCCATGAGTTTAGCAGCTTCTTCAGAGCCGGCACATGTCTCCTTGCTGTGAGCACTCAAAGCTCTACCCCAACTCCACATCTGCTCCTGCATTTCTGTACCTGAGTTTGCTCCCCAAACCCATGTGCTGACTCATGCCACAGAGCCGCAGAGAAGTCACCAGGGGAAAGCAGCATCCGCTAAGAGTAGTCCTGCGTATTTCTGCCTCAGCTATTTGGTGACACATCTCTGGGGACTGTTCTTCAAGGGGCCTCCAGAATTCCTGGTGCTCTGGGTGGTACTGGGCTAACCTACCATTGAGTGGCTACCTTCACTGCCTGCCTCTTGCCCTACCCACATGGTGATGTTTTCTTCACCTCCCCAGTAATCTAGGTGCACACAAGTTCCTGTCTCAAGGTCCACTCCTGAGACAACCCATAATAAGACATTGTGCCAATCAAAGAATTTTTAGTGCAAATCTGGGCTGCATATCTATAGGGTGGGCTCAGAGAAGATTCAGGAATGTTTGCAGATTGCTGCTTGATGCTCAGTGCCGTCAGCTGCTGGTGCTCCCGTGAAGTTATGGTAACCTAAGTGTGAGAACGATTTTCCCCAACCCAACCGAGGATGGATCTCTGTTCACTGTTTTCAAATATTCTTCTTCACTTTTTAAGACATGTCAATGAGATGAACTTGAGATCCATATTTTTCTACATGAATCAAAGTTGTGTTTAAGAAGAGTAGGACCCTCTTATCAGATCAGTGCTGAAAGATCCTGCCGATTTTTTTTTTTTTAAGAGAGAGGGACAGTGACAGAGAGAGAAAGAGAGAAACAATTTTATTTAGTTTTTTAAAATATGGCTTTCTTTGCTCTGAGACTTCATCGTGTATGTGGTACTGGGGTTTGAACTCGTGAGCTGGTACATGCTGGGCAAGCACTGTAACTGCTGAGCCACTGCTCCAGCCCCACTCTTTTTTTAAATCAAATTTTTTATTTAGTTTTTTTTCATGTGGCCTTCGTTGCTCTGACACTTCGTTGTGTACATGGTGCTGGGGTTCGAAACCACATTCTCACACCTGCCAGGCAAGCACCAGAACCGCCGAACCAACGCTCCAGCCCCAGTTTGGTGATTTTTAATCTGTCCCTGTGTGAAAACTTGACCATCTCCATGATGGCTTACGTTGCCCTCTTTAGGATCCCAGGATCATTCTACATTTCAGGTAAAAATTCAGACTTACCATGGTAAGTTATTTTTTATTTCTACTGTTTTTCTCATTAACTTTTGGAGTAAAGGTTTATTCTGCATTTACTGTGTATAAGGGCATAAAAGATTCTGAAGATTTATGCTTTTAGCAAAGTAATCAGGGAAGCAAAATAAATCTAATGTTTACATTTGTTTTACTAGTGCATTATTAATGCTATTGTATCTATCTATATATATCTATACCTATCTACTGACTATCTATCTATCATCTATCATCTGTATCTATCTACCATCTATCATCTATACATATCTATCTATCTATCATCTATATCTATCTCTCGCTCTACCATCTGTCTGTCTGTCATCTATATCTACCTATCATCTATATTATCTATCTACCATCTGTCTGTCATCTATACATATCTATCTATCATCCATATCTATCTACCATCTATCATCTATATCTATCATCTATATCTAACTCTCTCTCTACCATCTGTCTATCTATCTATCATCTGTATCTATTTATCTACCATCCATCCATCTGTCTGTCATCTAAAATATACTCTAAGCAAAACAGAACCCAAATGTACAACTTTGAGACGAGTTCCTCCTCACAACCAGCGTGCTCTTGACAAGCACACCTTCCCCTTTCACACCCACTTATGATTTGTTGGGATGGTGGTCAGCTCCTTTGCTTGCTTGGCATTCATCGTGTAGAGAAACAAGCAACACGCGGCAGCGTCTTCTTCCTTCCGGAGAGCTCCAGGGGTACCTGGAAGGGCCCAAATGGTTTTCTGTCATAACTGGTGTCTGGGCAAAGGATCTGTAGGTTTCTTCCTGATGATAAATTCCATAAATTAGTTAGTAGAGGAAATCCATGCTTCTTGATGGCTGAGCAAGACCACTGAAGAGGTTTCTTTGCTGTTAAGAACACATCCCGCTCTGCTCATCTTCGTGGTCATAAAAAGCCTTCCCCTATGACCAGCTGTGTCTAGATGATTCTACTAAAAATCTACTGTTGTTTCTGGTGTGGAGTTTAACTGTTGAAGTTCCATGAAACTTGGTGAGATTTCATAGCCAGGTGGATTATCTGTGGTGCTGAAATTTAAGAGTGCTTTTAAGTGAAAGTGCAAGACCACGTGGGCTTTTATTCACTTGGACTTTTAAGGGAGGTGTTAAACTGAATAAAGCCAGTCTGGGTGTTGGTGGGGGCAGCCTCTGATGTGCATGGCAGGAGGAGGAAGTGTGAATTATTGTATTATGTGTTTTTTCTGTGTTGCTCCTTTCACACACTAGTATCTGGATTAAAGTAGGAGAGAGCAATTCTCATGTGAACCAGAAACTTGCTAGAGGTGATGTCTGCTCTGGTTTCCTCTAGCTTGGCTATAGGTTCTGCATCTGCAGAGCACCTGTCAGCTCTAATACCACCTTCCTGAAGAGCCCAGAAGGAGGGTCAGGGTCAGGTTTGTCAGGTGACAGAGGAGGTGGCACATCAGAACATCTGGGATAGCAGAGGCAGTTTCCTCATGTACAGATCCCAGCAGGCAGAGGGCCCTTGAGGAAGCCAGGAGACAGCAGGCGCCCCACCAGGAGTGAGAGAAAAGGGATGCACGGGACTGCCTTGTTGGCATCGCGGGGCACTGTCCCTCGGCTTTCCCTAGAACCGTTGGCCAGTAGCATAAGGAAGACAAGGCGAGGGAGAATGTGCTCAGTAGCCCAGTGCTGGCCATTTGCTGCTCCTACGGCTGGAGCTGCAGGGGTGCTGGGTTTGGGTCCCTGGCATGAGGAGCAGACAGGATGATTTGCAGATCACCGCATGGAGAGAGAGAGGAGTTCTCATGGGCTGCAGATGACAGTTCAGACTGGGTTTCAGACAAGTTAGGCATCAAGCAGAGCTGAGGCAGATCTAACGGCACCAAATCGTTACATTGTCAAATATGAATTAGAATAGGTGTTGAAAGTCTCAGATGGACTCAGATTACACAGTCACAGGTAGGGGAACAAGATGCCAAGCTGAGAGACAGCCGTAAGCAGGAACTGGGAATCAGGGCTGCATTCATGTTCCAGACTGGGTCAGGCACTTTTGCAAATAGAATTTCATTTGATTGTCACAGAATCCTGCGAGGCAGGTGTTTTTCCAGGTGTACTGATGCGTTTGCTCCTTCAGGATTAGTTTGTGGCAGTACATGGGGCTTGGAAATGAGAGCTGTACCAGCACAGGCTGGCTTGCCTCCAAAGCCCGCGATTCCAACATGAGGAAGAGACAGAAGGAAGGAAGGAAGGGATGACAGGCAGGAGAAAAGATGCACAAAACACAGGATAAAGAATGATAGCGATTAAAGGCCATGAGAATGGGAAGGGCAGACACAAGGGCAGGAAGCAGGGCACTGAGAGAGGGGACCAGCACTGCCCCCGGTGGCCCTGGGACCACCAACATGGGTCCTATGGAGGGCACTGCTTTCCTAAAATCACCTAGGTTGAACCTTCACAGAATAATTGTATTTCAAACCAGTTATCTTGGGGAAAGTGAATGCGAAAATGTTAGGACTGAGCTGGAGATGTATTTCAGTGGTGGAGTGCTTGCCCAGCATGCTCGGGGCCCTGGGTTCCAACCGCAGCACCATAAAGAAAAAAATGAGGACTATCTTGAAGCAGGGAAAATGATGCTCCATAGAAAGAGTTTTGTTTTGTTTTGTTGTGTTTTGCCATGAGTGTTTTAACTTCTAGAAAGTGCCTACCGGCTTTCTCTTGTGGACTTTGGTTTTCTGATGCTGTAATGTAATCGACCACTTGTGAAAGTAATTATTAAAAATTGCCCCTTTCTTGCAGGAGGTAAACTGATCAGACCCACAGTTGGGGTCTCCACAGGGCAGATGGGGGAAGGGGGCTTTGGGGACAGGGTGCAGGGCTGGGAGAGGGCACACCCGTCTTCCCTGGGGGCTGCCTGGGGGCGCCAGCTCTGTGGGGGCCTCCAGGGTTAATGTGCAGCTTGTAAACGCACCAGCACATCAGCATGCATTATTAATGCCTGGACGAGAAGAATAACAAGAGGCTTTTGTGGTTTATGCAGTAAACTGTGTTTTCACTTAAGAGAGGAAAATAGGGAATACAAATTGATGAGACAGGCAGTAGTAATCATACAACCACAGCACAGGCAGGCCGACGAGAGAGGTCGGGCCAATTTGCCGCTAATTTGATGGCACACATTCGCCTTTGAAATGCTTCCATCCAGGGTAGCTGGGTGTTCTCAAACTCCCTGTTCCTCCAGAAAGCTCTGCACAGTCTGATTTACCATAGGCTAGAAAGGCCAATTTATTCTTCAGGGCTAATGCGTCTTGTGAGCTTATTTAGTGGTTACTATTTTCAGAACACGACTTTTTTTGAAAAAAAATTGTAACTACATTTAAAAAAAAACCCATAATCAATTAAAATCAATTTCCCCAGCATTTCCAGTAATAGAAAGATACTGGTTCTATTTGAGCTGTGTTTTCTTATCCATTTGACCTGAGAGAAGCTGATGTTATGAAAACTTTGGAATTTTCAGCAACTAAAGAATATGCTTGTGGATAGAGAGGCAGCTTGAATGGCAGGTGGGTTCAGAGGGCCATCTGCCAGCTCAGCCCGGCTTTTCTGATAGCCCACTTGTGCTGAACCACAGGTAGAGGGCTCCTGGCATGGAGGAGGGCTGGGCTGCTGCAGTTTAGGTGAAAGGAGCTCTGTGGATCGCTAGGGCATCTCTTCCCATGCGGTTACCTGGGAGAGGAGAGTTAATGGCAAGGAACCAGGATGGAAAAGGGCGACGGAGAGGCCAACCCATTTGTAGGTTGGAGTTACCCCTAATGCAAAAGTATTCCTACCCCCAAGCCCATTATCCTTCAGCTTCCTTCTAAATATGCCAGACCAGAATATTCCCTCCACGGAGCCCTTACGAGAATACTTAAGGTAGAGTACTGAAAGCCCAGCTGCAGATGCCGCGGGCTTCTTAAAGGATCGCAGCCACTTCTCTGCATAATGGAACGCGTTAGCTATTTGTATAAAAGTTAAAGCATTGTGGATGTCACGTCCATAAAGTATCCCCCAGCTTTCATAATCCGTGATCTTTAGAGAAAGAGAAAAGTGTCTTACACACACACACACACACACACACACACACACAAATACCATCTTCACCATACTAGGCAATAAACAAGCAATTTACAAACAAGGAAAAAGACCCCATGTTTATAAAATGGAAGAGGTTGGTTGGTGGACAGTGTTTATTTTTAATTTTAATTTTTTAACTCAAGCAAAATGTGGTGCTATTTTAAAGGACAGTTTTACTTTTCACAGACAATAAGGGCTCTGGAGATTTTACTGTTTCTTACTCATTTAAAAATTATGCATTGTTTTTATTTACTTAAAATCAGAAGTTGATCTTAATCATCACAAAGGGAATTGGGCCATTTCTGTGGGGAAATTTCCCCATAAATAGCGTAAGATGCACTTTGCAAACACTTTCAGGATGCAGCCTCAAGGCCAGCTGGCTCCAGGGCCCTGTGCTTCCTGGTTGGCTCCGTGCCTCTGGCCCTCTCACTTAGGGTGATCCACTGCTTCTCCGCTGTGGTCGTGGGCACCGCCCAACATGAACACCTGTGATGTCCTTTTCTTTTCGCTGGCCGTAGAAAAACACAGTGATTGATAGTCCTGCAGCTATGTGCAGAGAACACGCAGACAAACCGGGTACAAAGGTTGTGTGATTGATCCCCAAGGATAGGTGGCTATTTGGAGGTGAAAACTAGATGTTTTAGTGTGAGACTGTGGTTCTGCATTCTCCGGTTTGTGGTAGAATCTATTGCACTGCAGAATGATCACATGGTGTTTTCAGATCGGGCCTGGATATACATCCAGAATGTAAAACCGCACGGAGAAATGTATGGAATGTGGCTTGGAGCTCTCAGGAAAGTTGGGAACTGTTGTGGCCTAGATGTCATAAAGCAAGATTGCTTTAAAGATGTTTGAATTTCACTGAGCTAAAAGAAAATGAGATGCCGGTAGGTTTGGGGACAAGAAATTTAGTGCAGAAGCTTCTGCCCTGTGAAGTGTTGGTCCTGTCACCCCTGGAGTGGCAGGGAGCCTGGTCGCCACCTTCTCCCTGGAAGGAGAAGCATCTGCTCTTCATGGTCACATCCTTGCTCCGTGCCCACGAGCCGTTGTGGTGGGACCTAGCTCGTGGAGACTCAAGGACCCTTCTATTCTGGGGGCCTGGATGGTTTTCCCTCTTGATGTCTGCAGCCATGGCTTGTAGCTCAGGCTGGAGCTGAGTTAGTGTTAAGGACGGAGCGTTCAAGTCCCCCCAGTTCACATGTTGAAGCTCTAAGCTTCCATGTGATGGTATTTGGAGGTCACAGCCTTTGGGAGGTGATTAGGACTAAGGAAGTCGGGAGGGTGGGACCTGGTGTTAAGATCAGTGTCTTTAAAGCAGAACCACAAGAGAGTGATGGCCTTTTCTCCCCTCAGGGGCACAAACAGGACACATGCACAGTGAGACAATAAGAAGGTGACCCTCTGCAAACCAGAGAGCTCTCAGCAGAATCCCAATCATTCTGGCACCTGCCCTGGGCGTTCCAGCACCCGGATCTGTGATAATACCTTTCCACCGTTTGTACACCCAGACTGTGGCATTTTGTTATGGTTCCTGAGAGGACTAAGACACCAGGTAGGAAAGGAGCAGACTGGGTTGAATCGAGGAGTCCTGCTCACTGCGGTAGGCTGTAGAACACATCTAGAGGTATTGGGTCCTGGTCCCCGGAACCTGTAAATGGCATCTCAGAAGGAAAAAAGGTTGATGTCAAAGATCTTGGCTTGGGATGTCTCCCTGATACCCCAGCTGGGCTTTATCCCCAATCACAGGAGTCCTTACAGGAGAGAGGCGGGGAGCCTTCTTACACATAGGGTGCAGGCAGCGATGTGACTACAGGCAGGAACACCATTCTCCACCAGAGTCTGAGAGAGGCAAAGGAGAACCTTCTCCCCTGAAGCCTATGCAGGGAGTGTGGCAGAGGCAGCAGCTTGGCTTTGGAATTTGGGCCTTTAAAACTGTGAGAAAGTCAGGTGTGATGGCCCACACCTGTAATCCCAACAGCTTGGGAGGCTGAGGCAGGAGGATCACAAGTTCAAAGCCAGCCTCCACAACTTAGTGAGGCCCTGAGCAACTTAGTGAGACCCTACCTCAATATAAAAGATAAAAAAAAAGTTGGGGATGTGGCTCAGTGGTTAAGCGCCTCTAAATTCAATCGCTGGTACAGAAAAATACAATAAAATAACAAACTGTGAGAAAATACATTTCTCTTGGTTTAAAGCCCTGGGTTTGTGGTAAGCAGCTGCCTGCTATACGAAACTTCTCACTTTCCCTGCTGGGATGTTTGTGGACTGCATATGCAAGCCCATGACCTTGAGGCTTGGTCCGTCGGTGGTGGGACAGTCTTGAGTGAGGTGTCTATGGCATGGGAGATCAGAGAGCTGCTTCAGTGACCGCTGATCAGACTCAAGTGGAGAAGACCTGATGGCCTTTGGCAATTGAGCCTGTTGCTCTTCTAAATGACAGTCCTTCGGCTGTCCCCGGCATGGTGCAGAAAAGAGACACAGCCTACGTGGGAGAAGCTGCACTGCCCCCAAAGGCCACTTTGAGTTTCCGGAAACGATCTGCTAATTTTTGAAGTCATTTCCACTCTGCTTTGTTTTCATGGTGAAGAAGGCCTGAGATGCTATTCCTGGAACACCACGGTTTTGTGCATGAGCACCAAAGAAGCAGATAAGAAGCAGGAGCTTGAACCACCTCCATGTTGTTCTTTCTCCACGAATTTTTCTCAAGCTTGGGTTCAGAAACCCTCTGGTTGCTAGAGAGGCTATTTTTTTTTCCCCCTCAAGGGAACAAGAGGAGGGGGGATCTCTGAGTTCTCTTTTACTGAGAAAAAGGTCAACTTTCTAAAAAACCAGGCCATAATTAATTGGAGGTTTAATTTTTAATCCCTGTTGAGAATTTGGCAGCGGCTCAGCCCAGTAATGGAGAGCCTTGTACAAACTTTCCTGCCACCTCCACCTTCCCTGGCTTTCCTCCCGTGTTTGAGGTCTGCATCTGATGTTTGAGGTCTGACTCTGTGCTTGTTTGGATTTTCCTAGACGAAAACAGAGCAGGCCTTGTTCCCTCCTCCTCCTCCTGTGACTGTTCTGGATGCCTGGGCCGATTGCCCACTTCCCAATCTTTCTCCTTCCAACGATTAAAACCCAGAGCATAAATACTAACAAATCCCATCTGCGTCATATTTCTAAAATCTTTCTGGTAATCTCTAAAGCTACTAATTAATTACTTGTGAAGAAAATAAAGCCTTAGAAAAATCTCTGCAAATCCTTGCCTTCCTGTTTATGATGAGAAACTTTGAACAAATAAATATTTCATGGAGCAAATGCCTGAGAAGTTATGTCAGTGAGTCCAAGAGATTGCATAAGAAAACAACAGAGTGCACACGGGGGACTCGGTGTAAATTAGAGTCTCAGGATTTGTTGAATTACTTCCGTTCGCCCCTCTGTGAACTTTCAAGGGATATCAACAAACTGGTTAAAGAGCCATTTGTGTTTGTAACCCACTCCATATCAGGATCACTCACACCTTTGCTCTGTGCTGAATTTAAATAAAACATTTGAAGTGAGCTTAGAAGGGATGCTTGGAGACAGACAGAACACTAATCCCCACGCAGGTGGGCACCAGTGTCCACGCACCAGAGCGGCCGGTGGTTTTTCGTCTGCCTTCCCATGGACATGTGGTTTGATTTGAATCTGAGATGTGCAAATACGAATTGGAGCTGTCCCTGGGGAAACTGCCCAGGCTTACCTGAGCCCTTTGGGGAGCGTCTAGTGATCTAGTAATCATCTCTGCTTGGAGCTCAGTAATCACAGGATGGTAAGTAGGGAGTCACTGAAAAATGTGTCTGTGCTGAAGAATGTTTCTCTGCTCAGAAATGTCAGTATGGGCCAGGTGCGGTGGTACACACCTGTCATTCCACTGGCCCTGGAGGCTGAAGCAGGAGGATCACGAGTTCAAGGCCAGTCTCAGCTACTTAGCGAGGTCCTAAGCAACTTAGCAAAACCCTATCTGAAAATAAAAAGTAAAAAGGGCTGGGGATGTGGCTCAGTGATTAATTGCCTCTTGGTTTGATCCCTAGTACTGAGAACAAAACAAGACACCCCACAAAAACAAAATAAAATGTCAGTAAGGAAGGCTTTCCTCCTCCATAGATATGGTCTACCTTAACCCGAAGAATCTGGTAAATTTGACTATTTGTTGTAACCAGAGGAATTTTAAAAATTGTTCACGAGGACAGTTTTACTGACCAAGTCACAGACATTTGCTGCTGTCTGGATTCTGTGTAGGGCAAGTCTCATAAAATGGACAGTGGGGACTCATGAGAAATTTTCAAGATAGAAATATAATAGAATGTTGATTTTTCAAATGTATGTTTTATATATTTTATCAATGCATTCTAGTTTTACATCATGTTGGGTTAGTTGTCACATATTCCTAGATGCACACAAATCAGAAATACAATTTGTTCAACATCCCCCCACCCCTCTACTGCCCTCCTCCCATCCCCTGATCCTTTGCCTTTCTTCTGGGTCCCATATTGTTCCTAAAAAACCCAAATACAGTGACATAATTCTTATACCTATGAAGAACATTTTTTATATGTGTGGATATAGTATATACAGTGACATTTATAACTGCTTGGAATGTACCTTGCTTTATCTCAGTTCCAACATTTCCCCTTCTCCTCCCTTCCTATCATCCCTTGTGATTCTTCAAATATTTGACAATGGGATTAAGCATTTGCGTTTTTGTGCAGGTATGCAGCAGAGCTTGTTCAGATACCTTATGAAGTATCTTGCAACTGCTTCTCATAAATATTAACATTTTGCATTTTTGTTCTATGGATCTAATACATGACTTTGTCTACTCCCAAGCCTGGGTTTAGGTCCAGTCTCCACAAATGAGGGAAACCATTTGGACCCTTGGCTCTCTGGGTTTAGCTAACTTCACTCAGCGCAATTTCTTCCATTGCCATCTATTTACCTTCAATAGATGCAATATCATTGTTTCTAATAGCTGAGCAGAACTCCATTATACATTTAGATCCATTCATCCAGTGAAGGGCATCTGGGTTGGTTCCATAATTTAGCTATTGTAAACTGAGCTGCTATGAACATTGATTTTGCTGTGTTGCTGTAATGTGCTGATTCTAAATCCTCTGGGAAAATAGACAGAAGAGGGATAGCTGGATCATACGGTGGATCCAACCCTAATTTTTTGAGGAGTCTCCACACCGTTTTCCAGAGCAGCTGGACCAGTCTGCAATTCCACCAACAGTGTGCTAGTGTTCCTGTCTCCCTACAACCCCTCCAGCATTTGTTATTATTTATATTCTTCATCTTTACCTGTTTGACTGGAGTGAGGTGAAATCTTAATGTAGTTTTGATCCGAATTTCTCTGATTGCCAATGATTTAGAACTCTTTCTCATGTATTCATTGGCTTCCTCAAAGTCCTCTGTTGAGAAGTTTCTGTTTAGCATTCTGGCCCATTTTATTGATTGGATTATTTGTGTTTATGGTATTGAGTTTTTTGAGTTCTATGTAAATTTTGGATATTAGTCCCCTGTCACAATGATCACAGGCCATGATTCTCTCCCATTCTGTAGGTTGTCTCTTGACTGTTTTGACTAATTCCTTGGCTGAGCAAAAGCTTTTTAATTTAATGGCATCCCACTCATTGATTTTTAACTGTAATTCTTTCACTTTAGGAGTCTTGTAGAGGAAGTCATTGCCAACTCCCATATGCTGGCGTGTTGGTCCTAATTTTTCTTCTAGCAGATGTATGACAGCTGGCTTAATTCCTAATTCATTGATTCATTGAGGTTTGATTTTTGTGCAAGGTGAGAGATAAGGATCTAATTTCAATTTTCTGCAAGTGGCTGTCCAGTTTGTCCCTCATCATTTGTTGAATAGACTTTCTCTCCTCCACGTTATATTTTGACCCCCTTTGTCAAAGATCAGACATTTGAAGATTTGGGGCTTTGTCTCAGAGTCTTCTATTCTATTCCATTGGCCTTCATTCCTATTTTGATACCAATACCATGCTGTTTTTAATACTACAGCTCTATAGTATAGTTTTAGATCTCATATATTGTAAAACCACCTGTTTCATCTTTCTTGCTTAGTAACGTTTTGGCTATTCTGGGTTTCTTGTTGTTCCATATGAATTTGAGAATTGCTTTTTCTAAAGAATGACATTGGAATGTTTATGGGGATTGCATTGAATCTGTACAGTGCTTTTGGCAAAATGGCCGTTTTAGTTATATTAATTCTGCCTAACCAAGAGCATGGAACATCTTTCCATCTTCTCAGGTGTTCTGCAATTTCTGTTTGAAGTGTTTGATAATTTTCATTGTAGAGGTCTTTTATTTCTCTTGTTAGATTAATTCCCCAGTATTTTATTCTTTTACAGGATTTTGTGAATGGGACTGATTTCCTGATTTCTTCTTCTGCCCTAATATTCTTGGCGTATAGGAAAAGTATTGATTTATGGGTGTTGATCTTGTAGCCTGCTACTTTGCCAAATCTATTTATTAGCTCTAGCAGTTTTCTGGTGGAGTTTTTTGGATCTTCCAGATATAGGATCATGTCATAAGCAAAAAGGGATAGTTTGACTTCCTCCCTTCCTATTCTTGTCCCTTTGATTTCTTCTTCCTGCCTGATGGCTCCAGCCAGGATCTCGAGGACTATATTGAATAAGAGTGGTGAGAGTGGACAGCTTTGTCTTGTTCCTGAATGCAGTGGAAATGCTTTCAACCTTTCTCCATTTAGTATTATACTAGCTGAAGGTTTGGCATATAAGGGCTTTACAAAGTTAAGATAAATTCCTTTGATCCCTATTTTCTCTAGAGTTTTGAGCATAAATGCATGCTGGATTTTATTGAAGGCCTTTTCTGCATATATTGAGATGATCATATGGTTTTTGTCCTTAATTCTGTTGAAGTGATGAATCACTTATTCATTTGCATGTGTTGAACCAGCCCTGCATACCTGGAATGAAGCCCACTTGACCATGGTGAATTATTTTCTTGATGTGTTTTTGAATGTGGTTTGCAAGAACCTTATTAAGGATTTTTGCAATATTCATGAGGGGTATTGGTCTGTAATTTTTCTTTTTTGATGTGTCTTTGTTGGGTTTTGGTATCAGAGTTATCGTTCTTTCATAAAAAGTGTTTGGGAGAGTTTCCTTTTTTTCAATTTCTTGGAATAGCTTAATAAGGAGAGGTGTTAGCTCTTCTTCAAAGGTGTGGTAAAACTTCAGAGAATCCATCAGGTCCTGGGCTTTTCGTCTTTGGAAGACTTATTTGATGTACGGATTTCGGTGCCTGTTATTGAGCTGTTTAGGTTTTTAATGCCATCCGATGTCAATTTGGGATGTTGTATGTGTCTAGAAATTTGTCCATGCTGTCCAGATTATCTGATTTAGAGGAGTATAGTTTTTCAAAATATGTTCTGATAATCTGTTTGATTTCAAGGGGTTCAGTGTGATCACCCCCTTTTCATTGGTGATCTTGTTGATTTGCTTTGATTCTCTCCTTCTTTTAGTTAGATTAGCTAGGAGTCTGTCAATTTTATTTATTTTTTTTAAGAACCAGCTCTTTGCTTCATCAATTTTATTTATTTATTTATTTTTTTGTTCTCAATTTCATTGATTTCAGCTTTGATCTTAGTTATTATCTGTCTTCTGCTGGCTTTGGGATTAGACTGTTCTTCCTTTTATAGAGATTTGAGTTGGAGCATATGCTTATTTGTTAGGGATCGCTCATGATTCTTAATGTGGACATTCAGTGCAATAAATTTTTTCCTTAAGAATGCTTTCATGCTGTCCCAGTGGTTATGATATTTTAGGTCTTCATTCTCATTCTCTTCCAAGAATTCCTTAATTACTGTTATCATGTCTTCTTGGATCCATTCTTCATTTAATAGGGTGTTATTCAGTCTCCACATATATGTGTGCTTTGTGCCATGTTTTTTTCTATTAATTATTAGGATCATGGCATCATGTTCTGATAGAATACACAGAATAATATCTTTTTTCATATTTGCTGAGATTTCCTTTGTGAACTAGAATATGATCTATTTTTGACAAGGATCTATGTGCTGCTGAGAAGAAGGTATACTCTGCCAATTTGGGGTAGAATATTCTGTAGATGTCTGTTAAGTCTGTTTGATTTATGGTGTTGTTTTGACTGGAGATCTCTTTATTGTTTCTTTGCTTTGATGATCTGTCTATTGGTGATAAAGGAGTGTTAAAATATCCCAGTACTATTGTGTTGAGGTCCACAAGTAGTTTTACATCTTGGAGTATTTTTTCCACATAGTTGGGGGCATTGGTGTTTGGAGAGTACTTATTTACTATGGTTATTTCTTCCTGTTGTATTGTTCCCTTTACTAGGATGTAGTGGCCTTCTTTATCTCTTTTGATTAAATTTATGCTTAAAATCCACTTTGTCAGATATAAGAATTGCAACACCAGCTTGCTTTCTTGGGCTTTGTGCCTGGTAGATTTATTTTCCATCCTTTCACCCTTAATCTCTGGGTGTTACTGGCTGTAAGGTGGATTTCCTGTAAGCAGCCTATTGTTGGATTTTGGTTTTTGATCCAATCTGCTGCTCTGTGTCTTTTGATTGGTGCATTGAGACCATTCACATTCAGCGTTAGAATTGTTGTTTAGTTGTGGTTCATATTCACTGTGTTTTATTAGTAAATTCTGTGCCATCTTATTTTTCTATTGATAGCATGTACCTTTATTGAGTTTCCTCTGTTTGTGGGTTTTGAGGATATTAGCTTGTATTTGTATCTGGAGTTTGTCTTTGAGAATTCTTTGTAATGCTGGCTTTCTGTTCACGAATCCTGCAAGTTTGTTCTTATCATGAAAAGTTCTTATTTCCCCCTCAAATTTGAAGCAGAGTTTTGCTGAGTATAGTATAGGCTGCATGTCGTGTTCATTCAGGCGTTGAAAGATCTGCTTCCATGATCTTCTAGCTTCCAGAGTCAGAACTAAAAAGTCAGATGTGATTCTGATTGGTTTGCCTCTGAATGTGATTTGGTGTTTCTCTCTTACTGCTTTCAATATTCCTTCCTTGACTTCCCTGTTGTACATTTTTAATAAGATGTGTCTTTATGAATTTCTCATTTGAGTAGGCCTCCTGGGTGTCCTATAAGCTTCTTGGATGAGCATATCTGATTCTATTTTTATATGGGCAAGATTTTCTTTAGCAATTTCCTTGAGAATATTCCTTATCCCATTTGTGTTTCAATTTCTTCCTGTATACCAATTACTCTTAAATTGTTTCTTCTCATTTCATCCCAGACATTTTAAAAATTCTGTTTGTGTTCTGTGAGATTTTTTTTCTTTTTTTGTCATCCATGTGCTCTAGCTTGCTCAGCCTGTCCTCGTTGTCAGAAGTTCTTTCTTCAAGAGCTGAGGTTCTGTTGTCTATAGAAGTTAGTCTATTATTAAATTCTTCCATGGTTCCTGTCATGTCATTGACTGCAGATTTTAGCTCTTTTTACTTCCTTTTTTGAGTATGTCTATTTCTTTGACAATAGAGTGTTTCATCTCTTGAGTTTTCTCACTTAGTTCATTCATTATATCTTCTTTTAGCTCATCGTTCCTTTTAGTAATCAGATCATCAATAATATTTTCAAGGTTTTCATCTTGACCCCTATCCATGGCATCCTTTTGGGTGGAGTTTTGGGTTTGGGTGGAGTTTTTGGTGGAGTTTGGGGATCCTGAATGCACAAAATTTACTATCTCCTTATCTCAAAATTAAGGGAATTTTGATAAATTTAGCTTTTATCTAATAGCTATGTGAGACCTTAAGCTAGGGATATGGGAGTTTAGCACAAAAATTTCTTTGGGGAGACAGACAAACTGAAAAGGAAATTCAAACAATGTGGTAGATGATCCAACAGACATGTAGGGGCAGTGGGAACAGATTTGGGGAACCAAGCTCACTCGAGGAGGTGAGGAAAGGTGAGGCTGGAAGCACACACAGGAGCTTTGCCAATGGCAAGAAGGGCATTCATAGAGAGGGCCCAGGGAGAGGCAGAGGCACAGAGTCTTGGTGCTTAGACAGCTGGGAACGCAGGAGGTAGAATGCCTTCTAGAAGCTGCCAAGAAAGCAGACCTCCAGTCTTAAGGCCGCTGCAGTGTGGATGTGAAATGTCCCCCAAGGGTGACTTGTTGGAGACCTGCTGACCAGCATCGCACAGTCAGGAGGTGAAGAGGGAGAGGCTGAGACAGGTCATCAGGCCATGGGACTGTGCCCTTTCTTTTCCTCTGTTTCTCACATCTGGGCTGTTGTGAGATGAATAGCTTTCTGTGCACACATTCCTGCCACGCTGTACTGTTGACTCCCGCTACCACCAGAAACCTAAAAGCGCTTGGTCCATCCAATCCTGGACTGAAGACTCCAAAACTGTGGCCCAAGGAAGCCTTGGTCTTTCTAATCCATCAGCTCAGGTATTTGCTGCAGACGGAAAGTGGACTGACAGGGGCTTCATTTCTAGGTTGAGAGGGTTGGGCCCTGTCCCCAGTGGTTGAAAATGTCATTCCAGCCATCCTGTGGCCATTGTGGGCTCCAGGCTAGGAAGAGTACAGGACTGGATAAAGGTAATCCACTAGAGAAGGAGAGAACAGAAAGCATTCAGATTGCTTTACAGATTTTCTTAAAGAGCTTACATCTGGAAGAGAAGCTGATCCCAGCACATGGAAATCTATTTCATTTGTCAGAAAACTCTGGAGGCTGGATTAAGTCCCTGGGTAGTCCCTCCAGATCACACCAGGAGGAGGTGTGGGGATTGTTGGACCTCACAGGACCAAATGAAAGGGTCAAGTCTTAGGGTGGGTCAGGAACCTCTAACAGGCAGAGATAGAAGAAAATCCTGCAAAACCAGGAAGCTAAGTGGAAATTGTATGCTCATTCCTAGTGAAACTGAACATTTCCACCATAATTTATGGCCATTTGTCTTTTGGTCAAAATAATTATAAAGTTGGCTATTGATGTACAGATTTGCTTTTCTTTTGATAAGCCAAAAATCATTACTTTTAAATAAAATGGTACATAAGTTATAATAATATTTTGGAACAGCATTTTAATCCATTTATTTTTGTATAGATACCTGAATATCTTTTGTATTTAATGAGTAATTATTGAGCTGCTACTTTGTACTTTGATCTGTGCTAAATGATCAGAAAACTAAGAAAAGCAGTGGTTTTGCCATTAGTAACCTGAATGAATCTCATCAAATCTGTTGGTCTTTTATTCATGTATAAAATAAAGAAGTTGGATCAGGTATCCCGAGATCCTGTGCACCATTTAAATTCCACATATTTGTAAGTGATAAATACTTTCAAACACAGCATAAAATACAGTTCTTCCATTTTTTTGGAAATAGTTCTGTGGTCTACGAAATGACTCTTTCTCCATCGATTTTTTTCTTTGCTTTTAACATGTGATCTAAGGAATCTTTGCTTTCTGTAATGTGCAAAGATTTCCTCCTATATTTGTCTTCAGAAGTTTTACTATGTGTGTGTGTGGGTGAGGGTGTTTGGTGTGTGTGTATGGTGAGGAAGGGTTTGGATTGGGGTTTATCTTGTTTGATGAGTAAGTAGCCTTGTTACTTAATTCCCTATTGAATTTCCTTGGCAGTATTGGCAATGATCAGTGGTCCACACACGAGGCACTATCTCTGGGATTCCTAACCCATTCTCTTGCCCAGACAATCTACCCTTATACCAGTACTCCACCATCTTGATTAATAGGGTCACGCATGCCTTGAAATCAACTAGTATATATACTATCGTATTTTTTTTCCAAAACTGATTTGACTGCTCTTTGTATTCCAAATAAATTTTAAAATCAGCTACTTAATTTCTACCAAGTATGTGTCTTTAGATTTTGAATGGAATCAGGTTGAGTCAGTAGATCAGTTTTGAGAGAACTGATAGCTTCCCAATGTGAAATCTTCCATTGTGTGCTTATGATACTTCCTGTTGTTTTAGATCCTTACTCTCAGTTTTTCCTGGGGAATTCTTGCCTACGTCTTATTAAACTAATTGCTCAGTGCTTGATTTTTTCATAGTATTCTAACAGGTTTATTAAAAATATATTGACTAGAAATAATTTACAGTTTTTGTATGTAGGCTTCACATTTTTGTGACATTGATAAATTTGCTTCTTCGTTCTAATAGTTTTTTAAGACCATTTAGAAATTGTGATACATGTAATAATATTTTGTGTGAATAAAGTTTTACTTATTCCTTTGTAATCTGTATTTCTTTTCTTTTTCTTGTCTTATTTCACTGGTAAGAACTCTGCTACAATGTTAAGCAGAAGTTTTAAAAGCAGACATCCTTGCCTAATTTCAAAATTTACACACAATGCATTTGAACCCTTCACTACTGATGATGAGGTTGGTTATATTTTTTTTCTTTGGTGGCCTTTATCCAGTAGAGTTTCCTGTTTTAGTAAGAAGTTTTGTCATAAATTAGTGTTTAATATATTGACTCTGTTGAGCTAATTATTATTTTTATCTTGTATTTTGTCAATGTGTTTGAATTACATTGATGCTTCAGTGAATGTCATCTCTGATAAACAGTGCACGTTATGATGCATTAATATTTACACATACATATATACCCCCTGGATTTTATGCATAAAGTGGTAAGAAATTTTTATACTCATGTTTATGAAGGATGTTAGTTTGTGGTTTTCTTGTAGCATACTTGTATCAGGAAAATTCTGCTCCCATAAAATAACCAAGGAGGAGTTTCCTCGTGACTTGTTTTGTAGAAGTGTTTATAAAGAGCTTTAGTATTTCTCCCTCAAGCACTTAATTGAGTTCACCAGTGAAGGTGTTTGGATCTGATGGTTTCCTTTGTCAGAAGGTTGTTTTGTTTTGTTTTTTAATAAAAACGGAAAGTGAGAGAGTGATTGAGAGAGGGGGGAGAGAGAGAGAATAAATTTTTATTTATTTTTTTTTCATCTGGCCTTTGCTTTCCCGATACTTAGTTGTGTATATGATGCTGGGGTTTGAACACAGGTCCTCATGCATGCCAGGTGAGCACTGTACCAACTGAAAACCTCTCCAGACCCTGTTAGAAAGTTTTTAATCATCAATTTGATCATCTTTTATTTTTAAAAGAGAGAGGGACAGTGAGAGAGACAGAGAAAGAGAGGAACAACTTTATTGAGTGTTTCTCATGGCCTTAGTTGCTCCAACACTCAGTTTTGTATGTGGTGCTGGGGTTTGAACCCAGGTCCTCGTGCTTGCCAGGCAAGCACCGAAACTGCTGAGCCACCGCTCCATCCCGAATTTGATCATCTCAATCAATTTTCTACTTAAGTAAAAAAGCCCATATTTGAAATTTATCTCCACCAGTTACTTTGTCTAATTTATCTAAATGTTCAACTTGGTGGTCATATGGTTGTTATTCATAATAATTATGCTTAAAGTTGTAGAATCCACATGGTTTCCCTTTTTTTAAATTTTGAAAACGATAAATTGCATCTTCTTCTTTTCCACTTTCCTCCTCCATAGGTCAGTATTACTAAAGGCTTAACAATTTTATTGATCTTTACAAAGAGTTAGATACTGGTTTCATTTACTTCAGATCTTTTTCTGGTGAGTATATTTTACATTTTTATTTCCTTCATTCTCTATTTTCATTTCCTTTGTTTCTATCCACATTGGGTTGGATTTATTCTTTTTCTAGTTTCATAAGAACACTTAGAATTTTGATCTTAGTTCTTTCTTGTTTTTCAGCATGAACATTTAATTTCTTTCTAAGCACTGTTTTTGTCTGCATCTGACAAAGGTTGATATTTGCATTTTCACAGTCACTTGGGGGACATATACAATTTATAAACTGCAGCAGTCACGGAGGTGTCTCACCAGAGCATCTGAAGCACCTGTTGGCACTTATCACGGGTCCCCTCTGCAGGACATCATCAACATGATCAAGAAAGGTGATACCAGGGGGCAGGGGAGATGGTAGGATTAATAGCTATGATGATTAAATTACACAGGCAGGGAGCTACAGAACTAATGTAGTCTGGAGGTGAGACTTGAAGACATGTTGATATTTCAGATCAGTGAAAGAAAAATAGATTCTGGTGTTTTCTGATTACTGGGATGCGAGAAGAACGTTTCTTCTAGGTGAAGAGGTGCTTGTTTTTTTAAGAGAGAGAGCAAGAGAGAAAGAGAGAATCAATTTTATTTATTTATTTTTTCCATCTGGCCTTTGCTTCTCTGACACTTAGTTGTGCATGTGGTGCTGGGGTTTGAACCCGGGTCCTTGTACATGCCAGGCAAGTGCTCCAACCACTGAGCCACTGCTCCAGCCCCAAGAGATGTTTATTAAATACCTGATGCATGCTGACTTACTGCAGGAAATATAACCAAAGTAGAATACCAGATGCATTTTGAATTAAGGCCTAATCAAGCTTTGATAATCCACTTTCCTATTCAGGTTTGCTGCAAATATTTAAAAACAGCAAATTTTGCAAAATAAAGTAAGTTAGAACTATCTAATTAGAGATCTAATTTACAACAGTGGATCAGAATTAAGCGGGGACAGTATATTTTCAGGATTATGTTGCATCCAAACTTCTGAGCACTCAATTACTTCATGTTAGCCAGTGTTGTGTGAAAGGATGGGGGTACAAATTAGTCAGCAGTTTAAGACTTAAGGGTGAAATAGTAACAAGAAGAGATGGACACATTGCATTCTTGAGGATCTACTAAGCAAGAGCACACAGTGAGAAATTGATCAGCTACGCCACAGTGCCACTGGAGATAGTTCACACTCTTTGCAAGTAACAGTTGAATTTCAGCATGCGCACCGTCATAGTTTTGTAGTTCATTATCACCAGAATGCAGAACCAGCTACTGGGTTATGTACATGGGGCAGAATGGAGTCACTTGATCAGAGCTCTTAAGGTCTTCCTGCTGAACAACAGTCCTTTGGGACACATTCCAGGAAATGGTTTAACTTTATAAATAATGCAATCTTTCTATGATTTGCTTTCCATCTAGGTTCTGGCTGCTGCATGATTTCGGACGGTTCTGCCCCTCAGTGTTGCAGCATGGCGTCCTGGGAGCGCCTGGTGGTCCACAGCGAGAGAGGAAAGAGAGTGCTCGCCCTCAGCCTGGCTCTGCCCTTGGGCTGCGGCCTCGTCCAATAGTGTGTGGGACAGGGTACTGGGCTGGAGAGTTCTTCAGATCCAGTTACAGACAATCTTTCTTTGCCTTCCTTGGTGACTGCCACTCTTCCTGTCATCCTGAAAGAAGGGAACCTGGAGCTGCTGGCTTGTTCTGTGTGGGCTCAGCAGGTGCGCTTAGTGGCACAATAATGGGACGATGGTGGGCTCTGGACATTTTGAGCTCTGACATTTTGATGTGGAGGATTTTAAGCTACAAGCTTTTAAAAATCATAATTACATGGGGAAAGTCGCTGAAAGCAAGATGAAATTGTTCTGTTCAAATCCAGATAAAATAGGAGGTGGGAAGGAATGGGCAGGGAGGCTCCGCCTGACAAGGACGTTCTCAAGGACTTGCGAAAGCCCACAGAGATGCCTTTTCCCACGGGACCCTGTGCTTTGCACACCTAGCATGCGAGCACAGAACTCTGGAATGCAGACAAGACTCAAGAGCACACTCCCCAGTTGTGGCAAATAATAATGCCAACTCCTGCCTGGGGTCTCCAAGACCCTGAACTCTGTGTCCAAGCCGCATATGGAAATCTCTCTTTGCCTTCAAAAACTTTCCTTTGCTTCAGCATTGAATAGGCGCGTAATTTAACACATGCATGATGCGTGCTCTTCTGTTCCCAAGTGCTATCACGCTTTGGAGAATCTCCCTCTATTATTCATTTATCAAGACTGCAGCTTCTGAACCAGATCCTTTCATGTCAAACGAAACTGCGGATCAGCAGTAGGCAGGGCTGGTGACCGTTAGGACTGGTGGCTCAGCAGTTACGGTGCTTGCCTGGCATGCGTGAAGATGCAGGTTGAAACCCCAGCACCATGTACACGATGAAGTGTCAAAGGAACAAAAGCCACATGAAAAACTGAATAATATTGATTTTCTCTCCTCTCCCTCTCACTGTCCCTCTTTCTTTTTTTTTTAAGAAATTTATTTGTTGAACAATCAAACATGCTTCTAATGAAACTATATATATATTAATATATAATATATATATATAAATTCTGAAAATTAAATTTACCCCAAGAGCCCCCCACAATTACCTACTCTTATCCCTCCCCTCCTTCCCAATACGTCTGTACGAATGCCTTAGATAGTATGTCACTACACCTTTTCTGGGTTTAATACATGATAGTTGACCTACTTTCTTAATGGCCAGGGTCTAGCTCCAGCCTCCAGAGATGAGTGGAGACATTCGACCCTTGGTTCTCTGGGTTATGCTGACTTCACTCAGCATGATTTCTTCCATAGCCATCCATTTTCCTTCAAAGGCTGCAACATCATTGTTTCTAATTGCTGAGTAGAACTCCATGGTATATGTGTCCCACAGTTTTTGGATCCATTCATCCAGTGAGTGTCCCTCTCTTTAAAAAAAAAAAAGTTGGTGATACAGTCACTACGTGTCCTACGATTATGACAGACGGCACGGAGAGGAGTGTAGGGTTGAAGTTTCAGTTGGAGTCATTTAAATGCATTTCTGGGTTAAAAGTTACGCACCGTGGGGAGACTTAATAGTTTTTTAGAGGCATTTGTGACCATGTGCAAAATGGCACCGGCACATTAAGAGACATGGCTATGTAAACTAGAAATATGCGAATTTTTTCTCCACACCGGTGCAGACCCAGTTCTGCTTTGACTTCCCTGCCACTCTGCTGTGGACTTGGCTGCCGGGCTGCTCTGCCTGTGAAGCAGCCACCCTGTACCCGTGACTCTTTCACCCCACCATTTGCTAGCTGTGTTTGATTTCTATTCTGCATGGGCTCACGGACCCTGAGCTGGTAGCAAGCATTCTTTGTAACAATGCAACATTTCCTATATATTTTTTTGCACTGAAGTCAGTTGTTTGATTTTTTTTAAATATTTATACCCAGGTTTGTTTCATTTAATAATTATTTTCGTCCAACAAATTCCATAGACTCTCATTTCTCCTATTATGAATTTTTAATTTGTTGTCATTCCTTCTTCCAGGACAAAGTTTTGTATGTCAAATTGTCCAGTTCCAAAACTGATATCAAGATTTTGTGGTTTATCTGCCCATTTTGAAGCTGCAGAAAATTTTACTGTTTGTGGTTTTAGCCAGTGTCCATTTTAGATTTTGTGGGTTGTGTCTCTCAATATCATTTATTATATACTTACTAGATTTTTTTTTCCGATCAATGAAACACTTGGGAGAAATTCTGTGCGACGGAAGATGATGCTAATGAGAGGATGCATGGGCTGGGCAGGAGGGCCGGGGAGGGGGCATCAGAAGAAGAAGGGGAAGGGGAAGCAGGAAAGGGAAGGTGGGTGGGCGTGGGGCATGCAGGGCAGGTAGAGGGTGTTGGGTGAGAGAGAAGAGGAGGCAGGAGGAGGATGCCAGGGAAGGAGAGGAGACCTAGGAGGAAGATAGGCCAGGTCGGAAAAGGATAGGGAGAGTAGTCACGCAGACCATGTGACTCAGGGCTGAACTGGTCCTTTCAAATCATTGTGCCTTTGAAAATCCTGAATTTCCCTATGCAAAACATATATATATACACACGCACACACACTTTTTTTTTAATTTAAAGAGAGAGGGACAGAGAGAGACAGAGAAAGAAACAACTTTATTTAGTTTTTTCACATTGCCTTAATTGCTCCAACGCTTAGTTGTGTACGTGGTGCTGGCGTTTGAACCAGGGTCCTCATGCTTGCCAGGCAAGCACCGAAACCACTGAGCTACCGCTCCAGCCCCTTTCCTATGCACTTTGAGATAGAGTAGGAAACAGTATTCAGGCATGTGCATTCTAACCATCTGGAATCTTCTGCACCAGGCTTCCTCCCTGGACTACTCATGGATGCGTTAGCATGCTCACGAGTACGTGGATGTCGTAATTTCTAGTAGCTTGGAGAAAGAATGTCAAAGCAGTCTACAAAATTTCTATACCCAGCCATACACATTGTGAATATTTAAACAGCTGCTAAAACATGTATAAAAACAGGCTTATTTTTATTTCTTCTTTACCATATAATGGTCCATCTTGTATTTTTGGCCGTGGGTGAATTGCCTGTCACGTCATTCAATTCTCTATTGGTGTCTTTCTTTCTGATCATTAAGAACCACGTGTACATTCAACCTAGGTCTGTGTCTGGTTAACAGAATGGAAATATTTTTGTAGTTTGTTAATTTGTCTTTTATTAAAAATGTCTGAAGGACAGGCAACTGGAATTTTCATGTAGTCAAATTTATCATTTATTCTTTTACAATTTCTGCATTTAACGTCATGTTTAGAAAAGCTTAAGCTTTCCCAGGGTATAGAAATTCGGAGCTGTATTTTTTTATTATAAATTTTTATACATAACCTTTTTCATATATGAAAAAATCATCTGAAGTATATTATGTTTTAAGGATTTCAACTGATGTATTGTTTGTCCCAACATTGTTATGGAATAATCCATTTTTCATTACAGATTTGAAATGCATGAATATTATATCCTAAGTACACACAAATGCTTTGAAGTATTTCTTTAGATCCTATTTTTTCCACTTATTTTTTCTGGATGGTGTAAAACCTATTAAATTAAAATAAATTTGAATTTAAATTGTTAAATATATATTTAATATCAGATAGCATAAATTCCAGTTTATCATCCTACTTTTTGAGAATATTTTTCCATGCTTTGTCTTTCAAGCACATTTGAAAATCTGATACTTTTCAAAAACCCACCTGCCTCCATTTCCAGAAATAGAAATCTAGCATGCAACTGCTCTACATTTATATGTTAATTTTAGCAATATTTAGAATATTTTCAGTTTTGAGCCTTCCTATCTAAATTTTTATCCACTGATTAACTAAGTCTTTGTTTTTCCAGTGCACATTTCTAGGGCTTTTCCTTATAAATATTATGCAATCCATAGTATATGTGAATCTGTATATATTATTGCAGTTCTTCCCTTTCAGTTGGTATTGAAAAGTTTTATTCATAATTATTCTAGATATTTGTTGATACTGTTTAAGAATTTCAATTTTATATTTTTATTTTGTGATTTCCAATTTTACTAATTTCTATTAAAGCTTTTAATTAAAGTTTTTACTGAAATCTTTGGGGTATTCCTAGGATCCCATCATAAAATTTCTGAATAATGAAAAATTCCATTTTGTGAATTCATTAATAGATCATTTCTTTTGTTGCTCAATAGCATTTATTATATGAATATTCCACAGTTTATTTATCCACTCATCTGCTAATGAAAATTTTGGTGATTTCCATTTTTTGCATGTAAAAATAAAGCCACAATGAATATTAGCATGATTCATATTTAAGAAAATTTTTTTCTTTTTTGATACCAGGAATTGAGCCCGTGGTGCTTAACCACTGAGCCACATCCCCAGCCTTTTCTATATTTTATTTTGAGACAGAGTCTCCCTAAGTTGCTTAGGGCCTTGCTAAGTTTGCTGGCTTTGAACTTGCTATCCTCCTGCCTCAGCCTCCCAAGGGGGATTACCAACAAATTGTGCTATGGTATTTGGATACCCAGTTGCTGGGAGCGGGGTGGATAGATATCAGAGTGCTTCGATCTGTACTTCACTTTGTACATAAAACAGTTTTGATCGCCTGGGGCAGAGTGGTTCCATTATATGGTTTAACATTTTAGAAATAGCCAAAAGGTTTTTGTGAGGTGCTGCAACTTTTCTGGCATTGACTAACAGTGTATGAGAATTCCACTTGTCCTACATCCTTCCAGCACTTGGTGTGCTCCATTTTTTTCTTTTTTTCTTTAGATGGAGAGAGAAAGAGAGAATCCATTTTATTTATTTTTTCCATCTGGCCTTTGTTTCTCTCACACTCAGTGTGCATATGGTCCTGGGGTTTGAATTGGGGTCCTTGTGCATGCCAGGTGCGTGGAACTGCTCCAGCCCCCATACTCGATCTTTTTAAACGTAGGCTTTCTAACTGTGTGTAACAATAGTGCTTTGAACTTGCAGTTCCCTAATGAACAATGTATTGAACGTTTTCTCATTTGCTTATGTATCATTAGTGTAATTTCTTAGTATCTGTTCAAATAGCTTGCTCATTATTAAATTTTGTTTTCAAAATTGTTGTTTTGAGGGTTCTTAATTTCAGAGAACAAAGAGAGTACCATGGGCAGACTTGCAGGATAGCTTGCATTGATTCTGCCTCCAGGGATGCTGGGTGTAACCTTCTGATTTTGGGAGTGTGTGAGCTTGGTCATGGCCTCCATTGAACAGAACAGGCAAAGGAAAGGTCTAACGCACCTGAGTTAGGTTACAAGAGCTTGTGGCTCTCATCGTCCTGTACTCTCTCCTTGCTGGCCTGTCCTCTGGCTCTCACTCATCTTTTCCTGATAAAGCATGCTGGAGGGCCCAATGACAAACAGGTCCAGGTGTCTTCCAGCCAGCCACAATGAGGAATTTGTTCAATAACCACATTGAGGGTGTGCGATCTCATTCCTCCTCCACCGAGCCTTCAGATCCGATTGTGTCTCTGCCTGACACCTTGACTGTAGCTTTGTGAGAAACCCTGAAGCAGAACTATCCCCTGAGCTAACTTAGGATCTCACCCACAGAAACAGGCAATTACACATATGCTGTTTTAAGATGCTAACTGCTGGAATAGATTTTATGCACCTATATATAAAATACAGAATTCTTCATACAATCTGAAAGTTGTAAACATTTTCTCCTAGGCCCTGAATTCTCTTTTTTTCTCCTTTTAGGAAGAGCCATTTTTACCTTTGATGGACTCAATTTTACCAATTTTGATTTTTTTTTTAAAGATAGGGGGAGAGAGAGAGAGAGAGAGAGAGAGAATCAATTTTATTTAGTTTTTCATGTGGTTTTTGTTGCTCCGACACTTAGTTGTGTATGTGGTGCTGGGGTTTGAACCCACGTACTTGTGCTTGCTTGGCGAGTGCCATAACTGCCAAGCCACCACTCCAGCCCTACCAATTTTGATTTTTATAGACAATGCTTTTAGTGTTGCAAAGGAATCTCTGCCTAATATAAGCTTCAGTGATTTTTTTCCTATTTTTTTCTAGAATCTTTATAGTTCTTGGTTTCACGTTTATTTGTATAATTCATTTAGTCACTGTTTGTATATAGAGTGAAGTATATAATTAAGTTCTTTTAAAAATAGAACTGGATATCCAAATATTGTAGCACAGTTTGTTGATCAAAAGCTTTTCTTTCTCCATCAATTTGCTTTTGCCAGAAAGCAACTGACGTATTTCTATGAGTTATTTCTGCATCTTTTATTTAGGGTCATTCATCTACTTATCTTAAGTCCAACAGCAAGATGTTTGATTATTGTTCCTTTTTAGTAAGTCTTAGAATCAGGTAGTATAAGTCCTCCACATTTGTTCTTTTACAAAGTTGTTTTGGTTATTCTATATCCTTTTCTTTTCCCTTTCAATTTCACTATTAACTTGACTATTTCTACCAAAAAATGCTTACTTATATTTTCATGAGATTTGCTTGCAAACTATAGACCAATCAATTGACACCTTTTTTTTTTTAAAGAGAGAGGGACAATGTGAGAGAGAGATAGAAAGAGAGAATCAGTTTTACTTAGTTTTTCATGTGTCTTTCGTTGCTCTGAGACTTTGTTGAATACGTGGTGCTGGGGTTTGAACTTGTGTACTTGTGCATGCCAGGCAAGTGCTGTAACGGCTGAGCCACTGCTCCAGCCCTTCAATTGACATCCTTTTTCCTTTTTTTTTTTTTTTTAAGAGAGAGGGACAGTGAGAGAGACAGAGAAAGAGAGAAACAACTTTATTTAGTTTTTCACATGGCCTTAGTTGCTCTAACACTCAGTTGTGTACATGGTGCTGGGGTTTGAACCCGGGTCCTCATGCTTGCCAGGCAAGCGCTGTAACCACTGAGGCACTGCTCCAGCCCCTCAATTGACATCTTAACAACAGTGTCCTCCAAACCGTACATAAGGCACGTCTCTCATTTGTTTAGGTATTTATTATTTCAGTCATCAATGTATATTCTAAGTGTACATTCTTGCACAGCTTTGGTTAAATTTGTTCCAAAGTGTTTTATATATTTAATATCATTGTATATAGTATCAAATTTTCAATTTCTGATTAGTTTATAGGAATATGATCTTTTTATTATTGGTCTGATTCCATGTAACCATCCTAGTCTTGTTTTTATTAATAGGAAAACTTAAAAAAATAAAATTTCAATTTATTTAATAGAAATTGGATTATCCTAGTTCTCAAATGGACTTTGCGGTCTGCGTCCCTCCAGGACTTGTCTAAGCTACTGAATATATTACCATAAATGTGTTCATAATATTCACTAATTATCCTTCTACCGTCTGTGTTAGCCATGGTGGTATCAGTAGTCTCATCTTTATATTTAATAAATTTTCTAGTACACAACATATAGTAGGGACAGCATGTGACCTTTTGAGGGACACCTCACATTCAAACCATAACACATCCCTTTATCCAATATAAGTTCTGAAAATATTTTCTCATTCTGTATACTGCATTTTTGTTTTCCAAACTATATCCTTTGAAATGTACAGATTCTACTTTCTTTTCATTAAGGAGTTGAGTTGTTGTACAATCATAAATGTGCATAAAGTAACTATATGCTATGCATTTGCTCCTAAATCAGAGTTACCACCACATTGCTCAGTCTCTTGTATCTGCTATAATTTGCCCCTAAAACTTATATAAATGTCCATATATATGTATAAGATAAAGAATTTTCTAGAATTAAATCATTGTATAAGTATTACTTGATTTCTTGGGGGGACGGTAAAGAGTATGCTACATTTCTGATTGTTCCCTCAATCTCTCCCCCTCCTCCCTCCCTCTCTCCTCTCCCACAAATTTCCCCTCCTCACCCTACATGTTTATGGTTCCCCTAGATTATGTGTTGATACATCTTTGCTGTGACCAATACATGAGTTTGACCTTTCACCCAAGCCTGTGTTTTGCTCCAGCCTCTACAAATGAGGGAAAATATTCAACTCTTGAGTCTCTGGTTTGGGCTGACTTCGCTCAGCATGATTTCTTCCAATTATTTCTTCCATCCATTTATCTTCAAAGGCTGCAATATTGTTGTTTCTAATAGCTGAGTAGATCTCTGTTGTGTGTGTGCATGTATGTGTGTGTGTGCATGTATGTGTGTGTGTGTGTGTGTGTGTGTATCAGAGCTTTTGTATCCATTCATCCACTGAGGGGCTTCTGGGTTGGTTCCATAATTTAGTTATTGTAATTGAGCTGCTATGAACATAGATTTTGCTGTGTCACTGTAATGTGCCGATTCTAACTCCTCTGGAAAAATCCCAGAAGAGGGATAGCTGGTTTGCACGGTGGATCCAAACCTGATTTTCTGAGCAGTTTCCATACTGCTTTCTAGAGCAGCTGTACCAGTCTGCAGTTCCACCAACAGTGTGCTAGTGTTCCTATCTCCCCACAATCCCTCCTGCATTTGTTATATTCTTCATCTTTGCCAATCTGTCTGAAGTGAGTTGAAATCTTAATGTAGTTTTGATTTGCACTTCTTTGATTACCAGTGATTTAGAACACTTTCTCATATATTCATTGGCTTGATCAATGTCCTCTGTTGAGAAGTTTCTGCTTAGCTCTTTGGCCCAATTATCAACTAGATTGATTGTATTTTTGATTTTAAGTTTTTTGAGTTCTTTATAAATTTTAGGTATTAGTCTCCTGTCGAAGGAATCATGGGCCATGATTATCCCCCATTTTGCAAGTTCTCTCTTGACAGTTTTGACCAATTTCTTGGCCGAGCAAACGCTTTTTAGTTTAATGGCATCCCACTCACTGATTCTTTTCTTTAATTCTTTCACTTTGGGAGTCTTGTTGAGGAAGTTGTTGCCAACTCCCATATGCTAGAGTGTTGCTCCTAATTTTTCTTCTAGCAGTTGTATGGTAGCTGGTTTAATTCCTAGTTCTTTGACCCACTTTGTTCTGAGTTTTGTGCAAGGTGAGAGATAAGGATCCAGTTTCAGCTTTCTTCAAATGGCTTCAGTTTGTGCAGCATCATTTGTTGAACAGGCTGTCATTCTTCCATGCTATATTTTGACACCCTCCCTTTGTCAAATATCAGATGTTTAAAGATTTGTGTGTTTGTTTAAAGTCTTCTATTCCATCGGTCCTCATTCCTCTTTTGATACCAGTACCGTGCTGTTTTAGTTGCTACAGCTCTATAGTGTAGTTTTAGCTCTAGTATTACATAACCAGCTGTTTTGCCCTTTTTGCTTAGCAATGTTTTGTCTATTCTGGGTTTCTTGTTGCTCTAAATGAATTTGAAAATTGCTTTTACTATATCTGTATAGAATGACATTTATAATTTGATGGGGATCACGTTGAATCTGTATAGAGCTTTTGGCAGAATGGCCATTTTAATTATATTAATGTAGCCTAACCAAGAGTATGGAACACCTTTCCATCTTCTCAGGTCTTCTTCAATTTCTTTCTTTAATGTTTGATAATTTTCACTTAGAGATCTTTTACTTCGCTTGTTAGATTAATTCCCAAGTATTTTATTATATGTAAGGATATTGTGAATGGGACCAATTTTCTAATTTCTTCTTCTGCCTATTATTGTTAGTATATAGGGAAGCTATTGATTTATGGGTGTTGACCTTGTAGCCTGGCACCTTGCTATATCTGTTTGTAAGCTCAAGCAGCTTTCTGGTGGAGTTTTTTTTTTTTTTTTTTTTGATCTTCCAGATAGAGGACCATGTCATCAGGAAAAAGAGATAGTTTCACTTCCTCCCTTCCTATTCTTATCCCTTTGATTTTCTTCTCTTGCCTGATTGCTCCAGCCAGGTTCTTGAGGACTATATTGAATAAAACTGGTGAAAGCAGGCAGCCTTATCTTGTTCCCAAGATTAGCGGAAATGCTTTCAGGTTTGGCATATATGACCTTTACATAGTTAAGATACATTCCTTTGATCCCTATTTTCTCCAGAGTTTTGAGCGTAAATGGTGTTGGATTTTATCAAAGACTTTTTCTGCATCAATTGAGATGATCAAATGGTTTTTGTCCTTAATTCTGTTTAAATGAGGAATCACATTTCTTGATTTGTGTATGTCGAACCAGCCTTGCATCCCTGGAATGAAGCCCATTTGATCATTGATGAACTATCTTCTTGATGTGTTTTTGAAGGCAGATAGCTAGAACCTTATTAAGGATTTTTGTGTTGATGTTCATCAGGGATATGGGTCTATAATTTTTTCTTTTTTTCTTTTGTTGATGTGTCTTTGTTGGGCTTTGGTATCAGAGTTATGGTTACCTCATAAAAAGCGTTTGGGAGAGTTCCCTCTTTTTTCAATTTCTTGGAATAGATTAAAAAGGAGAGTGTTAGCTTCTCCTTATAAGTTTGGTAAACCTCAGTGGGAAAACAATCAGGTCCTGGGCTTTTCTTCTTTGAAAGGCTTTTAAATATTGTATAGATTTCAGTGCCTATTATTGGGCTCTTTAGGTTTTTAATATCATCCTGTGTCAATTTGGGGATGTTGTATGTGTCTAGAAATTTGTCCATGTCTTCCAGATTATCTAATTTAGAGGAGTATAGTTTTTCAAAATATGTTCTTATAATCCATTGGATTTCTGTGGGGTCAGTGGTGATTGCTATCTTTTCATTGGTGATTTTATTAATTTGCTTCAATTCCTTCCTTCTTTTAGTGAGGTTGGCTAGGATCTTTCAGTTTTATTTAGTTTTTCAAAGAACCAGCCCTTTGTTTCATCATTTATTCTGAATTTCATTGGTTTCAGCACTGATCTTGATTATTCCCTTCTTCTGCTGGCTTTAGGATTAGATTGTTCTTACTTTTGTAAGTATTGAGGTGGAGCATAAGCTTATTTATTCAAGATCTCTTCTGATTTTTAGTGTAGGCACTCAGTGAAATAAATTTTCCCCTTAAGAATGTTTTCTTGCTGTCACAAAGGTTTCAATATTTTGTGTCTTCATTTTCTTTTACTTCCAAGAATTTCTTGATTTCTCCTCTCATATCTTCTTGGATACAGTCTTCATTTAGTAGGAATTATTCAATCTCCATGTATATCTATATTTTCTGTTAGAATTTTTGCTGTTAATTGGTAGAATTATGGCATCATGATCTGAAAAGATACTTGGGACAATTTCTACTTTTTCTTATTTGCTGAAATTTCATTTGTGACCTGGTATCTGATCTATTTTGGAGAAGGATCTATGCACTACTGAGAAGAAGGTAAACTCAGCCAATTTGTGGTGAACTATTCTGTAGATGTCTGTTAAGTCCATTTGATTTATGGAGTTGTTTAAACTGAAGTTCTCTTTCTTTGTCTCTTTTTTAAAGAGAGAGAGGGACAATGAGACAGAGAGAGAGAGAGAGAGAGAGAATCAATTTTATTTCAGCTTCTCATGTAGCTTTCTTTGCTCTGACACTTCATTCTAATGTAGGGTTTGCCTTGCACATGCCAGGCAAGTGCTGTAACCGCTGATCCACTGCTCCAGTCACTGGATATCTCTTTATTGTTTTTTTGGCTTTGATGATCTGTATATTGGTGATAGAGGAGCATTAAAGTCTCCCGGTATTATAGACTTGGGATCTACAAGTGGTTTTATGTCATGGAGTATATTTTCCACATATTTGGGAGCATTGGTGTTTGGAACATAGATATCTACTATGGTTGTATCTTCTTGGTATATTGTTTCCTTTACTATGATGTAGCGGCCTTATTTATCTCCTCTGATTAAATTTTGGTTGAAATCTACTTTGTTGGGGATAAGTATAGCAATACCAGCTTGGTTTATATATACCATGGCCGTACCCATGGTATATTTTTTTTCCATCTTTTCACCCTCAATCTATGGATGGCATTGGCTGTAATGTGGGTCTCCTGTAAGCAGCATATTGTTGGTTTTTTTTTAGTCCAATCTATTAATCTGTGTCTTTTGATTGTTGTATTGATGCCATGCACATTCAGTGTTAGGATGATTATGTGGTTGTGATTCACAGTCATTATGTTTTATTAGTAAGTTCTGTGCTGTCTTGGTTGTATATCAATAGCATGTACTTTTGTTGAGTTTCCTCTGTGGGCTTTGAGGATTGTTTTGCTTATTTTTCTATCTGGCCTTTATCTTTGAGGAGTCTTTGTAATGCTGGTTTTCTCTCTAACAATGCTGCAAGTTTGATCTTATTGTGAAATGTCCTTATTTCCCCATCAAATTTGAAGCTGAATTTTGCTGGGTGTAGTATTCTCAGCCGCAGGTTGTGGTCATTCAGAGATTGAAATATCTCCTTCCAGGATCTTCTCGGCTGAAAAGTCAGGTGTGATCCTTTTTGGTTTGCATCTGAATGTGATTTGGTATTTCTCTCTTACTGTTTTTAATATTCTTTCCTTGATTTCCCTGTTATACATTTTTAATATGATGTGTCTTGGTGAGCTTCTCTTTTGGGTGTCC
>PVKS010006758.1:56420-76593 GCA_004027875.1 Aplodontia rufa
TTTTTTTTTGTCATCCGTGCATTCAAGCTTACTTAGCCTGTCCTCATTGTCAGAAGATCTTTCTTCAAGAGCTGAGGTTCTGTTTTCTATAGAAGTTAGTCTATTGTTAAATTCTTCTATCGTTGTTCTGATGAAGATTTTAGCTCCAGTTCCCGTGCTTGCCTGGCATGCATGAGGATGCAGGTTTGAACCCCAGCACCATGTACACAACAAAGTCTTGGAGCAACAAAAGATGAAAAACTAAATACAATTCATTCTCTCTTTCTCTCTCTCTCACTATCCCTCTCTCTTTTAAAAAAGAAAAAAAGAAAAGCTTCTCCCGGATATTTGAGTTGAGGTTCCTTGTGTGGAAGTGAGGCAAGTTTCAGGGAGCTTCTTCCTTGCAGGTCAAAGGGTCAGGTCAGACACCGCCTCTTTGATGGCCGCCTTCTTCCAGAAAGCTGCTTCTGCCTGGAGCCTTCTTGTGTTGCACCTTTTGGATCGAGGCTCCAGGACTCAGATTTGGAACCTGGTGGGTTTGCTGGGCAGCCCACTGGGTTGTTGAAGCTAAGAAGTAGAGGTGCATTGCTGGGTCCTAGGGTTCTGGAGATGCAGGGTGGGCTGGAATGGACCAGCATATGCACCATGCTGGGCCTTGGGTCTCCTAGTGGCAAAAACAGGCCCAATATATCTGGATCTGGTGGGTGTGGGGTTCTCAGGGTGACCTATGCACCTGCTGGGGCTGAGGCAGGAGTCCTAGGCATACGTGGCTGGGGGGGTGGAGTCTGGGTTAGAGTCTTTGGGGTGTCCTGTATGCCTCCCAGGGCCCAGGCCAGAGTCATAGCTTCTACTTTTAACAAAGTCTATTTTGCTCTATTTTTGTAATATGGTTTGTGGGTTTTCTGTCCTCTTTAAGAAATCCTTAGTTAACCTCGTGTTACATTGATTTTCTTCTACACATTCTTCTAGAAAGTTTGAGCATTTGCTTTATGTTAGAGCTGTAATACATTTAGAATGGTTTTTTTTAAGTGTGTTTTGAGGCAATAGTTGAGATTAATTTTTTTTCCCAAATTGATATCCAGGTGCAATAGCCACCACTCTTTGGAGTGATTATTCTTTTGTGCTGAATTATTTTGGAATCTTTACCAAAAGCCAATTGCATATGTTTTTTGATATGTCATAATTTGTTTGATTGATGCATATCTTTATTCTGTGCCCAAAATGAATTTTTCTGATTGTTTTAGTGTTACCATAATCTTTAGACAAATAACCCTTCTGGACTCACTCTTCCTTTTCACTCTGTTTTCATGACTCTAGGTCATCTCCCTGGGATCTGACCACAACATCATCCCAAATTTCCAGTATTTAATCTTTCTTTTGTCCTTTGATTTGCAAGTCTGCGTTGTGAATCCTCCTGCAAGTCTGTTTCTCAGCAACCTTCTTTTTAGATAAATATGGCCAAGTGGCAGATTCCTGGCCCATCAGAGGAAGGTACAAATGTTATGTGGGACTTAAAAAAGGTCTTTCAAAGGTGAGGGGCACCAGTCCTTTGGTGTTCCTTCTCTTCCTTGTTTGATATATAGAAGTTATGAGTAATTGGAGCTTTAACAAATACTTTTAATGATGAGATGACTTTGAAGATGGAGACCAACACTGAAAGCAGAACAATAGGAGCTGGAAGATACTCACAAATCTCCCCCCTTTTTTATCCATAAATTTATGATACTGAGTATTATCTGGACTCTTTCACATCAGAGAAAAATAAATTCGTATCTTGCTTAATCTCCTGGTATTTTGAGTTGTTCCCTTACATCAGCCAAACCCATTTCTAACTGACACAGGTTCTGGGATTTATTTTTCTGTCCACCTCTTTAGGAAGGATGTGGTTTTGTTTTAAACTGCTTGCAGTGCAGTGTAGATTAATGCTCATCTGTTCATGGTTAATTGGGAGTAGATGGAATTTCCTTCTGAACACGAGAGAAGTTCTGGAGAATCAAGGGCTTACTTTATCTTCTGGGTGCTTCTTGCTTACCCACAGCTACCCCCACCTAATCCTCCTCCACCCCTTCCAAACAGTGCCTCAGTATTCAGTCCTGTGCACACTTGTCCCCTGTTGGCTCTTGCCCTTAGGAGAGGGCTGATGCCTACTTTTGTGGTGCTCCCTTTTGGTTTATGTCAACAAACATATTCTTTCTTCTTATGAAAGAGGACCCTGCATCAGTGGCCTGTGACCTCAGCCTGTGTTGTTTCTGTAGGCTCTCTGTGACTGTCAATACTGCAAAGGATAAAATGAAGTGGTGGTAACAGTTGTCTGGGTTGAGAAATCCCGCCCCCTCCCCACAGTCGGACTTCCAGCTACATGAGCCACTAAATCCCCAAAGTTGCTTCATTCAGACCAAGGTGAGTCTCCTGCAACATAACGATGGCTGATTTAGTGAATGCAGTGTTTTCCATTAAACTCTGAGGATGTGGAGAAAGAGTGGTGGGCTATTGTTGCACTACGGGCACCTGGAAGTCACCAGGATTTGTGTCTTAGGACTTTCTCTTGTGTTTGTTAAAAACCCATCCCCAACTGCTCAGGTTTTCTAAATTGGGGGAGTGTCCCAAGGGACTGGAGCATGCTGTCTCAAACCTGATTTGTTCTTTCCAATTTGGGAGTGAATTATTAATGAATTCCCTATGAAGTTACTTTAAATGGATAGTTTACAGATGGGGAGGTTGAGTATATGGCGTCTTCAGGTGCATTTTTCTGCCCTAATTTGCACAATTTGAAATGTAGGTGCAATTTTTTTTTCTTTTCTAAGAAAAGGCTCCAAGAAGATTTTTGAGAGAGACTTTTCCAAAGTTCATTTGCCTCTAGCACTCGCCTTCCTGATTCAGGGAACCATTGTGCAAACGTGGAAAAATACATATGACATATAGACTGGTGTAGCTCTAGGCCTCATGCAGTGCCTGAGCTCCCCGGCTCCTTGGTCCTGAGCAGGGGCTAACCTTGCTCCTTGTGACCTGCATTTCCCTATTTCCTCCTTTCTCCCCCCTGACCACCACTGTTTCATTCTCTATTTCTATAAATTTGACTTAAAAGAAAATCCCGTGTGAGATTGTGCAGTTTCTGTCTCTGGTTTGTTTTACTTAGCAAAATGTCCCTCCCCCAGTACTGTCCACATTGTGGTCACTGGCAACGTATCTTTTTGAAAGGCTGAGTAGTGATCATACGTGTGTCTATGTTATGGTTTATTTGTGCTTCCTCCACTGAAAGACACCTCAGATATTTCTGGGTCTTAGCTATTGTGAATAATGCTGTGAGGGACATGAGAACAAAGCCTTCGGGTCAGTGCTCAGAGGCTGATTGCTGGGTCAGGCGGTGGAGCTAGTGTCCGCTTCTTTAGGAGCCTCTACGCCATTGTCCAGGGTGGCTGCCGGAGTTGACATCCCTCAGCACTGTACGAGGAGTCCCTGTCCTCCACCCCTCACCAATGCCTTTCTCCAGTTTGTTTGCTTCTCCCATCACAGCAGTCCCCACAGGCATGAGGCAGCATCTCAGATGGTGTCTGCATTTATGCTGGTATTTATTACGGGTCACTGTCAACAGGTACACCTAGATGGGATCCAGGAGAACCTAAAGAGCTGCTCAGAAGGTGGACAGTGCTTCAGCCTGCGCCAACAGGTACAGAACGGTCCAAGACCCTACACCTCAGCACTCTAAGAAATCCTTTTTCCTGAAGAAGTTGAAGAGGACATTTTCTCTTTTGCCTCCAACATTGATTTTAATCTTGCTTTGAAGATAATGTTTGTAGAAATTGATATCTGATGTCCTTAACCACTAATTGTTCCGGAGTCACACTTTATTACACGAATGAGGTCTAAAAATCAAAGAGAATCTGGTCCAAATCCAGGCTCCCCTAATTATTTATGGAAATCTAAGCAAGCCCTCTAACATTTTAAGTCCGTTTACATTTCTGCTATGGAGACAATGAAGAGGCCATGCATAATTCCACCACTCTCTGGTTAGGCACCAGGCCTTGGGCTGGCTTTGTCACTGTGGTCCCTCCTCCATGCCTACCCTGGAAAGGACTCAGCAGAGAGGATTGATTAACCATGCCTAGGTGTCTGGATCAAAGCATGGATTTGTAACTTTGTGAAAGAAGGACAGACTGTGCGTATCAGCTCTCTGGGGAAATGCATTTGGGGGGTCTCCCCTGGCCAGAAGTACCGAGTGGTGGTCACGTGTTGAAGACATTGCGAAACCGGCAATCAGTTCGATTTTTTCTCCCTCACATGCTCAAAGTCAAATAGCAGCAGAGAACTAAACACAGACCCAGAGTTTACAAAAGCTAGGCACTTGCACTGAAGTGATGTATGACCTTTTTGGATAGGAAATGTGAAAGCAAGGGGCAACCTAAGACATGTCAATTATTCATGGTTTTATTGTAGCAGCGGAAGTCTCCAGGCCTCTCCTGCTTGGAGATGCTTCCACTAATGCTTAAGAGTGAAAAAAAAAAGCTCATGGTAATGGAATACTCAATCCTCGTGTTGTTAACTGAAAACATTATTCATGCCCGCAGAGTGTTTCACGGAAGTCGGTTAATGTTGCGCTTGCTGAGTCCGCTGATGGCTGCAGCTAATGCACCGTCGGCAGGGCCTGCAGATTGGTTTACATACTGATGTCTGCATTTCTATTCTCCATCTTCATCTCTGCATTGATACTTTAAGTTTTATCTTCTCATTTAGCAGTAGCTAAGAATTGAACACAGAGCCCTAGTACAGTCCCTGGGCGATTAAAACGTTCCTCCTGGACTCTGACCAACCTCAAAGATAAAGGCTGCAGCCCGGTGGCTCAGGGTCCAGTGAAAGAGGTCATGGATCAGGACAGGTCAGCATGGCCCGCGCAGGGCTGCTCCCAGCAGGGTAGGTGTGATGAGAAAGCACCTGTGTTCCTCTTCCGTCGCCAGCCTTGCTAGCGTAGTCATTCTGGGGTTGCTGGCTCGATAAGCAATGGCTGGGGCTCATGTGGGTTAATGCGCTTGCAATTTGGAAGACTATGCGGTGCCCGAGTGCCTGCCTTTCTCCCAAGAGAGTGGGACCAGCAAGGCGTGGGGGAGGCCGCAGCACCCAGGGCCTGCCGCGTGTCCGTGCTTTGTTATGTGCAGACGGTGTCTCACCACAGAGGATTTGTGTCGCTTGTCTCCGCTTACTCTGGTTCCCGTTATGAGGTTGCACGGGGTTATTTTAATGTTCGGGAGAGACAGGAAGTCCTATGGGTGTGCAGGTTCCTGCTGGCTTGGTAGTGGCAGGCCTGTGCTCATTCTGGTGAGCGTCCATCCTGCCTTTTGCGTCTGGCTCCTCTGCACTCAGGTGAAGGGAACACTTGCAAGGTTGCCACCATTACCGGAGGAGCTTTGCTTGAAGGATGAATGCAGGCCACGTCCTGGCTCATGATAACTGAAACAGCCTTGTTGTTTTTTTTTTTTTTTAATATTTCTTTTCTTTTTTTTAATTTGTTAGATGAATATGGAGTCACAATTGAGCGGGAAACATTGTCAAACATTCAAGAACCAATGTATATATACTTAGTTATCCAGGGCTCATACCATGTCATGGATGCCCAGCTTGGGTTCCCCATGTTGCTGTTTCCCCCAGAAGAACCCCTGAGTTAAATGGATATCTCATGGAGGTCAGAGATCTCCTTCTGAGATGATTCCCCCACATTCCCACCCTCTAGTCTTCTAGATATTCATCCTAGGCCCTCCCCTCACCCTGTCACCCACCCTACGCCTCCAGGTATCCTAGGGAGTTATCCCCCTGTTGCGTTGAGATTCATACAATTTGAGGTTATTATGAACTTAGCCATTTAACATACTGTTTCCCGATGTATTCTAGCTTCCACAGATGAGAGAAACCATTCGGCCCTTGAGTCTCTGAGATTGGGATACTTCACTTAGCATAATTCTTTCCATCTCCATCCATTTGATTTCAAAAGCCATAATATTGTCCTCTCTAATGGCCGAGTAGTATTCCATTGTATATATGTACCAAAGTTTTTGTATCCACTCGTCAAGTGAGGGGCATCTGGGTTGTTTCCATAGTCTAGCTATAGTAAATTGAGCTGCTATAAACATTGATGAAGCCACATCGCTATAATACGCTGATTGTAACTCTTTTGGGAAAATACCCAGGAGTGGGATAGCTGGGTCGTAAGGTGGTTCCAGCCTTGGTTTTAATCAGAGGGCGTTCTAGTGCTTTCAAGCCAGACCAGCATGGTGGGAAGTCCACCAGACCTGGAATAGGGCCCAGTTCTGCCAACATCTGAAGTCAGTGAAGTCATGGAGATGACTCAGTTCTATGCAGAGTGCCTCAAAATGGTAAGCCAGTGCCTCCAGAGTTCCCAGGCCCCCTGGGAGGGGGCCAGGCCTGCCCTCACTCAGATGCTTGCTGTGCCCCTCTGCTGCGCAAAGGGCCCACGGCCTGCTCCCTGTGTCCAGCTGTCTGCACACTCCCGGGGTGCCTCCCTGGCCCTTGCTGAGGACTGTTTCTTTTTACCTTTGCTCTACTACAGCTTGGGTTGCTCGTCTCCTTTACACATCTTCCTGACTTGCTGTTCTTTCTAGTACCTTCCTGCACATATAGAATGGCCAAAGGAGCTCTGAATGTCCTTTTCTACTGATTTTATTACCTTTATCTTGGCTCTTTCTGTTAACTGGTAATTTTTCCTCATTGGGATTGCTCTTCTCCTGCTTCTGGTAATTTCTGATCAGAGTCTCAACATTGTGACTTTATGTTGTTGACCTGGGGAATTTTGGACACTACTGTAAATATTTACGAATTGCCTTCTAGAATATGGTCTCGTTGCCTTGGAAGAGCCCGGTTCCTCTGAGGTGTGCTCTGAAGATTCTTTTGGCAAGGCCAGCGCAGCCTTGAGGGGAAGGCCAGTTTGGTCTCACTCCTGGGCAACGTCCTTCCCAGTGCTCACCTTTTGGCCCCTGTCCCGGGAGGCCTGCAGAAGTCCGGCTGTCGGGAGCGGGCAGCACTCCTGGTCAGGAGTGAACACAGGGAATTGTGTCATTGGCCCTCGGGAAGTCATCTTCCCTGTGTAAGTTCCCTGAGTAGTTGATTCTGGTCCCTGGTACTTTACCATTGTCAGGAGTGGAATCTGCTTTGATTCCTTCAGAACCCTATTTCACCCTGCATATGGCAGCCACTTGTCATTACGAGAACAAAAACTCTTCCCTGCTCTGAGCACACATGGCGAACCTGGCTGACAAAGGCATCGCTGATGTTAGGAAATCCCAGGGGTGAAAGTTGGAAGAGAGGAGGCGAGTTCACTGCAGGATTGTTGAAGGAAGCTTCCGGGACCCAAAGCACTTGAAGCCTGACTTCAGGTTCCAAGAAAGAGTGGAAGATCGACAGCACTGGAGGTGCCGCCCTACCACCCAGTCCAAGCATCGACTGGAACTTCCACAACTCTACTGCAGAACACAGCATTGAGTGAGTCTATCTTGAACTCAATCTACAGAGAACTCCCGCAATCAATGACATCCCCAAAAGAAAGTCACTGGTGAAGCCCCAGGAAACACATTTACAGGAATTATGCCCAAGTGTCAGCTGTTTCCAGGAATGACCAGATGACAATATGAAACTTATTTGTGGAGAGATGTTGAAGACAGTCTTTAAAAGCTGTGGTCGCAGTACAGGGAAACTATAGAAATAGTACAGCAACCCAAGACTACTGACAACTCCTGGGGTTCAGGGATTATCATACAGACTCCTAGAGAAGGGGATGTTTGTAAAGAGCTGCTTGATGGGGCCGGGGCCTTGAGTCGAGGGTTAGAGTCCTTTCTGATGACACCACTCAGAAAGACCCTGGGAATGAAGTTCACTTGGAGCTTCCTGAGAGTGCTCCTCATTGGCCAGGCCCAACTGGAAGAGAGGCTTGGAAGGCAAGCAGGTTATCTGTCAGACTCCTCTTTAAAAACTCGGATATACTCTTTGCAGACATTTTAGAAAATTGCAGGGTGATTGCCCAAGGACAGAAAACCGAAATTTCCGAGAATAACCGGTTTGGTGCTTACCACTCCAACCTTTCCTTTCTTGCTCTTCCTCTTTCCGTATGCAGATGGTGTGCACTGACCAATGACTTGCATGGGAATCATCACTCCTGTGTGTACACCTCACACAATATCACCTACATGCCATTCTATATAATTTAGATGTTTACTGTAGTTACTCAGTGCTAGCTTTTACCGAATGGGACAATACCGTATGTGTACACTATTTTGTTTATTTAGTTGTTTATTTATTTGGTACTAGGAATTGAACCCAGAGTGTTCAACCGCTGAGCCACATCCCCAACCCTTTTTATTTTTTGTCTTGAGACAGAGTCTCACTAAGTTGCTTAGGGCCTTCCTACGTTGCAGAGGCTGGCTTTGACTTGGACTCCTCCTGCCTTAGCCTCCCAAGCTGCTGGGATGACAGTCGGGCAAGATGTTGTTGATTCTTTCTCTTCTTGACAACAAAGCAAGGTTTTCAGATAGAAAGAGAGTTTTTTTCATTTGTTTTAATCTTAAGGCAGACACTACTGGAAACCATGGATGGTGCTTTGAATTTTGCTTAAGGTGAGACAGTGAGTCTTATTTTAAATATCAAACTTCCAGACAAAACGGGAAACTAAGCAAGAGCTTCTTAAATATTACATTTTTTCACTAAAAAGACATTGGTCCAGAACTTTTATTTTCTCTTTCTTTTGAGAGGGAGAGAGACAATTAATTTTTATTTTTTTCTACTTATTTGTACATGTGGAGCTGGGGATCAGACCCTGGTCCTTGCACAAGCCAGACAAATACACTGAGCCACCTCTCTAGCCCCAGAACTTTTCTTTTGATGTGAAACATTTTCAGAATATCCACTTTTTTTTAAGAGAGAGAGAAGCAGAGAGACACAGAGAGAGAGACAGAGAGTCAATTGTCAATCTTATTTATGTGTATTTTTTTTCTGGCTTTTATTTTTCCAACACCAAGCTATGTATATGGTGCTGGGATTTGAACCTGAATCCTTGTGCATGCCAGGTAAGTGCTCCACTGCTGAGCCACTGCTCTAGCCCAATACACTCTTTTTTAGATCAGCAAATATTCAAAAGAAATGTTTCTATTTTTATTCAAGCATTAGTGATTCTTCTCCATTTGTAACAGAGCAGTAGTTAAGAGTTACATCACATTAAAAAAAAGTACAGGTAAATATCTTTCAACATCCTTTATCCAAAATGCACCAGACCACAAATGGTGTAAATTTTCAATTTTTTAAAGATTTCCAATTTTTAAAAAATTTTCCATTTTTAAAAGAATTTTAGAATGCTTGCATATATATAATAAGAGATCTTGGGGGTATATTCTAAATCAAAACATGAAACTCATTTGTATTTCATATACGTATGCCTTATACACACATTCTAAAGGTAATTTTCCACGACAGTTTTAGTTGCTTGTGTTTTGACTGAAAACAGTCACATGATGTCAGACATGGAGTTTGCCACTTGTGGCATCAAGTTGGTGCTCAAAAAGTCAGAGCTGGGATGCTGAATCTGTAGGAGCTCTTTAACCAGCGCAGCATTGAAGACGTGCCATGGTCAAGGGTTCTGGGTGGCCCTAAGTCAGGTCATGAAAGGCAGCCAACACTCTTGGGAATTTCACATTGTGTATCTGCATTACTGTATATTTCCTCTTCTCAGCTTCTTGGTTGACTCACTGAAGCCCCAGGAGGACAGCAGGCTCAGTGTAGATCAGCGGTTATTCCCATCCTTGGCCCAGAGATGAACCCATACGTGGTACCCCACGACACCGCTTTGGTTTTAATCAGAGGGTGATCCAGTGCTTTAGAGCCAGGTTGGTGTCGTGGGAACCCACCAGACCCGGAACAGGGTGATGGATCTCTGGTCAATGAAAACATGGCTTTGTTTCTCCTCTGCAAGGCATTTCCCTGAAACCCAATACAGGTTTTGACCTGCAGAAGAGATAAAACGTCTTTCCTGTTCTCAACCCTTAGCATTTCCTAAGGGGAAAAAGGGAACTGAACTATTGGCTTCACTTTTCACAACGCTCTATCCCTGCTCTGAAGATCTGCTGCAGTGGCCCCTACAGTCCCCCCGGTGTGACTCCCTCCTTGTGGCTTTCCAGCGAGCTTCAGTCCTCCTGCGCCAGTCTTGCACTGGGTCTGGCTCTTGCTTTCCTTTGGTGCCATGATGGGTGATCTTTTCCCAGCAGCTGAAGAATTCAGCCCACTTCTCTGCGTTCACATTAGGGCTAACAGGGAGCTGAACAAACTCCAGCCTCCTCCAGAACTCTGGCCAGGGTGGCTCCTGAGTTTCGATTTTCTTTCTTAGCTCAAAGCTGCAAAGGAACCCGTTCTCATTCTGAGTGGGGCTGACTGCCAGACTTTTCCCGGAAGTTGGAGATTTCCTGGTTTTGGCTCTCAACTACAAGTTCCCTGGGGGGACACAAAATTGTAGTTCTTGAAAAGTAGTTTTTTCCACTAAAGAAAAAAGAGGACTTTCCAATCATTTTATTCCAAAGTGGACAAAACTGCTGACATTTCCAAGGGAGAAATAAGTACCGAAAGTTCAAAAGTTTGCTCTTTATGAGAAATGTTGTGCTAATTTCCTGTTTCCTGCCCTGGGTGACTCCAGTGTTATCAATTTTCACGCGGTACAGAATTTTCAAGACAACCATCAGGGGTCTTTCTCCATTTTCTACCTATGTTCCCAGTGCTAGGAAAACTGGAATCAATAGCTCTGTGCTAGGAATCTTGTCACTGCGTGAGAGACTGATAAGGCTGGAAGACGGAAGGCGGTCGTTAAGAAGGTTGGTGGAAAGAGTAAATGCCTTCACGTCTGGCAGATGTTAGTACTAAATATTAAATGTGCTTTTGGAAAAAAAAATAATAGGAAGGATACATGTGGGCACCAAGGACGTAGTCTAAAAGGCCTGCGAAATTGGTTTCTTTTGGAGGTATTGTCCTCCAAGCACTCATTTTAAGGAGTGATTTGGCACATGTGGAATTCTGAGCATTCAGTTCAGCAAAATAGCAATGCATGTTCATCTGCCTCTCCAGCAAACGGCAGGGGCAAGGCATAAAAATGTCCTTTCATGTTGCTTATTCCTCTGAGGTCTGATCAAATGTGGTCCATTTACCACAATGAAAATAAGTCCATTTGCCTCCTGTCCCTGTGGTCATGATCATAATCATTTTCGTATTGTTTTCCCACCAATTGCCCATGCAGCCGCAGGGTTAGGTGGTCCCATTTGTATTCAATACATCTCAGAAGGCCAGTTCCAGCTGTGCCTGTCCATCCCGGAGCAGTCAACAACGGTCCTGAGATCCCGCTAAGAATAAGATACAGAGTCTCTGCCCGTAAAGAATTAACATTCCAGTTGTGCATGAAAATAAAACTTGTATTTATTTAATTGTTAGCTTTATCGATGCTGGCAATGGAACCCAGGGCCTCATGCTTGCTAGGCAAGCACTCTCGAACCACATCCAGAGCCCCCAAATACATGCTTTTAGTTTTAGATCCTTTGCTAAATTAGTTCCAGGAGACAAACAACCTGTTTTTGCCTACATGCCTTCACAGATCATGGCTCCTGCAGAGGAGGTGCTCAATAAATATTCCACTTTTTTTTCGGGGCTGAGGACCGAACTCAGGGCCTTGCGCGTGCTAGGCAAGCGCTCTGCCACTGAGCTAAATCCCCAACCCCATAAATATTCCACTTACTATCAGAATTAAGCCTTGCTCTTAGGAGACGTGCAATGTGTTCTCATTCTGTGAATAGTTCCTGAAATGGAGTTAAATAGGTCCGATTTAAATACATTCTCAGATTACTCTTCATGACACCTGCGAAAATGCATTCAAACCTTAGCCTTCCTGAAGCTCCGCGTGGCTGCTGGAATGCAGAAGGCTGAAACCACCTACGCTTGGTCTTTTTCTCAGCCTGCCCAGGTGCCTGTGACCTCCAGCAGGGTCCACTCCTGGAACACCTTTCCTGGAAGTCTCGTAGGCATGGTCCCTGCAGTCCCACATTCTCCATGGCCGTGGCCAATCCACTGGGTGATCACGTACCTGGGGTGGGGTGTCCCTCCCTATGTGTGGCCACATTCCCTGGGCACTGGACTGCTTCCACTGAGACCCCACAGCTCTCTGTGTCTGCGGATGGACATCTGGACTGCAGCCCCTCCCAACCCACATCATCCTGGTTCTGTAAGAAGGGCTGGTGGGGCTGCTGGCAGCTGAAAGAGTGAGCTGGTGGCTTCCGCTCCCTCCACGACCCTCCCTCCTCTGGCTCTTGGTTCACTTTCCACAGCCCCCTGTTCTGCATAACTGGTTCCTAGGTTCCAGTTCTTCCCTTTCCTCCTCCCTGCCTCCAGAACTGCATCCTTTCCTTGCCCTCCCGCCGTGGGGTACGGCGGTTTCCAGCCCCATGCTAGCTGCTTTTCCTTGCTGGACCCTAGTGGATCATCTGTTCGCTAAGCTCCCACGCACCACCAAACCGGAGTGTGTCTTTGTCCTTGCCACAACCCTGGGTACAGTGGGGACTGCTGAACATCCCTGCAGATCCCGCATGGGTCAGAAAAATAAGACACATGCCAAGCCACTGCTCCCCGGGGGTCTTCAGGGTACTGAAGCTCTTTCCCTCCCGCAGGTGCCGGGAGCCTTCCCTCTTGCTTCCCTCTCTCTAGCTGTTCTCGCCCACTTTGCAGTCTGCCCGGGCCTCTCCGGGAAGATGAGGGAGGCCCCTGGAGGAAGTGGGTTAACCCCCCACTGCCTGCTTGTTTCGCTGCATGGACTCTTTCCACCTCAGCTGTGGAATGCAGCGGGGGACTGGTACTGTCATAGTCAGAAAGCTGAACTCCCATCCTGGTAGCTCCCTGCCCAGCATCGGGGGTCCTGGCAGTGATGTGGAGCAATGGCTGATGGATCTAATGAGCATCAGCTGAGACAACATGGTTTTGATTTTCCCACTGCACAGAGATCTTGGCATAGACCAAAATTTGATCATGAACCAAACAAAGCTGAGTCCAGAACTCTGATTTCAATGAGCTTTTTATGAGAAAGTGATGCTTAAATGCTACTAACTTCCTGCTCCTCTTCCACTGCACCACTCCTGCCTGTCCCCCACAAGATGCCAAGTCAGACAGGATGTCACATTAACATAGGACTTGTGATTTTTGGAATGCATTTCTTAGACTCCATCAAGATGGTTAAAAAAAAAAAACCCTTAGGTATGCATGTAGTTTAGGAAATGAAATATCCTTCCACTGAGTTACTGAAAAAACTGCTTTGTGACTGCTAAAATAAATGCTCAGCTTCACATCAAAAAGAAAATATTCCAAATAAACATAATTTGGGTCACAGGATCAATTTAAAATAGCAATTGTGGTTTTTATTTCCCCCAAAATACTGTTTGGCAATTCCTGCATTTCTAGGGTCTTTGGAGGACGAAGGTCAAGCTTAGCTTTGTCACATGACACCTGGGGCTTACTCCCTTGCTGACTTCCCCCAGAGCCACTGATGTCTGCCCTGATGCTGGGCGTGGAAGGAAACTGGCCCAGCTCGGGAAGCTGGGCTGTGCACCTGGATCCCAGGGACCGTCACTCCACCCTCCTCCTCCTGGAGGAAAGTGTCAGAGCACACGTGGTTTTCCACATTCTCTAGTGAAGAGTGTTTCTTCAAAGAAATGCTGGCATCATTCTTGTTTATCAATTTAAAAAGTCATTATTGGGGCTGGAGCAGTGGCTCAGCGGTTTTGGCGCTTGCCTGGCATGCACAAGGACCCAGGTTCAAACCCCAGCACCACGTACACAACTAAGTTTTGGAGCAACGAAGGCCATGTGAAAAACTAAATAAAGTTGTTTCTCTCTTTCTATGTCTCTCTCACTGTCCCTCTTTCTGTCTTTAAAAAAAAAAAGTCATTATTTTTGGAAACAAGCATTACCAAAGTCAGATCTATATAATGGGCATATCTGGATTTACTACGATTTCATCAGAATCAGGGGAGCGTCAGAGTATGAAGCCCCTGCAACGCCGCCTCCATCCTGCCTTCCACTCCTGCCACATTATCTGGAAGCTCTGAGGTTCCCTGCATCAGACTGTGCTGTTCTGTGGCTGTGGGTCCCAAATTACTGGATGTCTGTCACCTTCTGCTGAAGTCAGCTGCCAGACCAGTGCAGCCAGTTAGAAGGCAAAGCCACATGCATACTATGCAGTGAGCCTTTCATGAGGACGAGGGACTGCGGAGTGCTGCGGGGTTGGACGCTTATGCCTATATCCAAGTAGGATGGCAAAGCTTTCCTGGAAGGACGGTCACCAGAGGTTGGCGGAGGGGACACTTCCATATCATCTCACTTTAACCTTCGAGGCAATCCTCTGAATTAATCCAATGATTCCCTTTTGCATGGGTACAATAATTTGGGTCTTAAGTGTTCTCCCAAATCCAATGTGTCAAAGGGTTGGTCCCCGTACTTGTGCTGTTGGGAAGTAGAGCAGCCACTTAGTTGTGGAACCTAGTGGGAGGCCTTCTGGTCACTGGGTGTGTTGCAAGGGACAGTGGACCCTGATGGCTTCCTCTTGTCTCCCCACAGGCCCAAGGCACTGGGGCCCACAGAACACAGATCCTCCAAATTGTGAGTCAAAACAAACCTTTCCTCTTTGTACATGGATTATCTCAAGTATTTGTTACAGTACCAGGAAGCTGACCAATACAATGGAAAACCAAGGACCAGAGCACTTGACAACTTGTCAGAAGGTAAAGAGCCAGGTAAGGGAGTAACCCTCCCAGATTCCCCACTCTCGGCTCTGGGCTCCTGGACCGCCTGCTACGGTGGTCATGAGGGGTGAACGTCAAGGGGGATGGAGTGGGGCTTCCAGGCTGGCGGGTGGGTGGTGCTGGACATTGCACTCTTTTCCTTTGAGGACTCCTATTAACCAGTCACTTGCTGCCACTCACGTGGAAAGGTGTGGCTTGTAGTTTCCTATCACATAAAGTTACCCAAATAGCAGGGGCAAAGTGCCCCCCAAGTTAGTCTTTCTGTTACAACTTAAAAAAGAATAAAGAACACTGTGTGTTCAACAAAAATACATTCAAGAGAAAATTAAGCTGTGGGAAGGCAGCACAGACGCAATAGTATTTATTTTTTGGTAAAAAAAATGAATATTCTCATTTTCTAACACTTTAGATTATACGTGGCAGTAGAAGTAGAAAGAGAAAAATTCTATTGAATGACTTTGGTTTTAGGATGTGAATAGTAAAAGCTCTGTAAATATAATAATGGATTGCCACCCAAGTTAATTGCTTACGAACTTTATCAGTGTAATGACTCAGCTGTCATGACTAAAAATAAACTTATTTTCTTCCGTGTGTTTGTGCAATGGCATTGGAAGACACAGAGTAACCTGGCGTTTCTACTAGACCTTCACCCAGAAGTCAAACTCTGCTTTTGATAAGGTCATCAGCAAGCGAGACCAGCCTCCAGTACTGACAGACTTGTTTAGCAGCGTTTCAAAGCGTGACTACTAACCATCTGCATCAGCTCAGCTAAGCTGCTTGATGGCTGTTGAGATTTACAGGTCACAATGCAGACCCAGACACCAGAATTTAGGGTTGTTGGGTGTTCTAAATGGGCCAGGTCACTCCTGTAATCCCAGAAACTCTGGAGGCTAAGGCGGGAGGATCACAAGTTAGAGGTCCGCCTCAGCAACTTAGCAAGGCCCTAAGCAACTTAGAGAAACTCTGTCTCAAAATTAAAACAAAACAAAACAAAACAAAGAAATGGTTTGTGCTGGGGGCGCTGGGGATGTGGTCAGTGATTAAGCAATGTGGGTTCACGCAATCCCATTAAGTAAATAAATAAATAGAATAAACAAGCATGCTGGCTGATTCTTGGACACCCAAAGCTTGAGAAAAAGTCGTGGTGTGGGAGTTGAACAGAACTGGTTTCGAGTCCCCACTCCATCGCCTCATAGCTGTGTGACTTTCAGAGAATTTCTTGACATGGACTTGGCAGGACGGACGTGAACAATCCTGAAAACGATGAGCTCAATGCATGGCGTATCATTACGATCTGCGGCTACCACCGGATCATATGGCTTGTGACAGTCCAGGACTGCTTGAATAAGAGGTGCGATGAGATCTGTTGCAGGGACAGTGGCTTGGTGCAATGACCAGCAGGAACCAGGAGAGAACCAAGGCAAGCTTGTGAGTTTCAGCACCATGACCCAGGACCCCCTTGGCTGTTGTGCACCAAACCCGTTTGTCATGGAGACCAGCCATGGAGATTTACTACCCTAAGATGAAGTGAAGACTGCTAAGGAGGATGCCTTCTTCTTTTTTTTTTTTAATTCAGAAATTTATTTGTTGAACAATCACAGAATCTTTTAATGAAATAATATATATAATATAGATAGATAGATTCTGAAGATTATATTTACCCCCAAGAGTGCCCCCCCAATTACCCACCTTTATCCCTCCCCTCCCCATCCCAAAACATTTCTAAAAATGTATTAGGTTGTATGACATTACACCTTATTTGAATTTAACACATGATAATAGACCTCCTTTCTCAATGGCCAGGGTCTATCTCCAGCCTCCACAGATGAGTGGAGACATTCGACCCTTGGTTCTCTGGGTTAAGCTGATTTCACTCAGCATGATTTCTTCCATCGCCATCCATTTACCTTCAAAGGCTGCAATATCATTGTTTCTACTTGCTGTGTAGAAGGATGCCTTCTTGCAGTCCATTACCACCTAGCCAGAGCCTCATCCCCGCAGGGAGGGAACCCCTGAGGATGTGCGGGAACTTTGCTGGCCTGTGGAAGTGGGAGGGGGGTGCCTATAGGGAGCCTGGCCTTTGGCCACCCACAGTTCCGTCTGCATCTGGCTTCCTTCCATTTGCCAAATTTGGTTTACTCAGCGTAAGCTGGGCAGAGAACAACAGGAACAGTTAAATAAAATATAAAGCAGGGCATGTGATATAAAGTTGAACCCGAGCCATAAAGATGTTTTTTAATACTGATATGCAGTGATATCTACTAGGAAAAGAAAAGCCACCATGAAGCCAAAGTAGGAGAGTTTGATACAGCTTTCTCCATCCTTCATGATCAAATATGCAAGCATAGACATAGGCTATTTAAGTGAACTAAGAAGACTTTTATCAAATAGGCAAAATGTACATTGAAATATAAAGCTTATAAAAAGATGCTGGACTTGCCATGAAAATCTTTTGCAGTATTTATGAAAACTAGGTACATGTTAGAATGAGCAATAGAAAATTGTAAATAAGATTTAGCAAGAGGAAAAATTATATATTTCTGACCATGCAATAATATTATCAATAAGTACTAACGGTGGAGAGAAAATAAGGAAACTTCAACCTTTGGAATTTTGGAAACCTCCTGAAAATAATTTTCAGATCAAAGAGCAAGTCAAGCCTGAAATGGAAGACTGTTTGGAAAATACCAAGAAAAGAAATCTTCCCAGTGGCTTACTGACACACGTGTACTCAGAGGAATAATTTAGAATAAAACTGAAGTTTTAAAAAAGCAATGGAAAACCAGCCTACAAAAAGCACAAGGAAAACTGATAGAGTTGTTAAGATAAGTCAGAAAAAGGAACTGTAACAGAGTTGGTGCAAGTGTCAAGGCTATACCTTCAAGAGAAAAATAAACAATAATTCTGGCAACAGCTGATGCTAAATGAAGGAGTAGATAGGGGTGAGTGTAGAGACATCAAATTAGAAATGAGAAAGGCAAAACAGCGGAGTTATAGGAAATATGGAATAATTAGGAGTATTTTATGGAAATCTATCCAAAACAAGGTTAAACATAATGACTAAGTTGTGTAGAAACAGGATGGCTTTGCCTTCTCATTTCAGGGAAGGTCATAAAGTCCTTCCTGCACCCACTGCTTCAGATTCCTTCAGCTTAAAAAATCCAACAGGCCACTGGGCGTGGCAGCACCCGCCTGTAATCCCAGTTACTCAGGAGGCTGAAGCAGGAGGATCGCAAGTTTGAGGCCAGCCCAGGCAACTTAGTGAGATCCTGTCTTGAAAAAAAAAAAAAAAGAATAAAGGGTTGGGGATGTGGCTCAGTGGTAAAGCACCCTGGGTTCAATTGCATGTATTCACCTCTCAACCCCAAAATCAATAAGCTGGGGTGCCACATTTTGGGGTCGTGTTTCCTGAACACCTTCATTCTGAATTAAGATAGTCACTAAAAGAAATAGCATTGCATGGCTTCGCTTGGATGAAGTAGCTAGAGTAGTCAAACTCAGGGAGGGAAAGCAGAGTGTGGGCTCTGGGGCCTGGGAGAAGAGTGGTGGGAGTTCTATGTAAGGACCTGGGCTTTCAGATTTGCAGGATGGGAGGAGCTCTGCAGAGGGGGAGTGTGGGTGCACGATGCTGTTTATGTCCTTGTCATGTTTTTCTCATAGAAAACACGGGAGAAAGCTAGGGAAGGAGCAACCCACAGAGGTCACTTAGGTTCAGGCTTAAATGCATCGTCAGGTAAATTAAAGGCATAGGCCAGCTACGGATGAGTGGGCCGGGCAGGCGGTCAGCAGGAGCCGGTGTGCCTTGCGGATGGAACGGGGAGCCTTCTCCACCTCTCTGGGGACTGAGAACCATCTTCTCATCCTGGTGCAAAGGAGACGCCCTTCTGCACAGCGATGACCATCTGACGGGCAGCTCTCCCTCGCAGGAGGGCCCTTCTGTTCTGCCACAGCGCTCCCTTTGCGCGACCCCAGGCAGCAGGTGCGCAGCCGGGCGCTCTGGTCTCCCGCAGCTCCTAAGGGTCAAGATGGTACCTTTCAGGCTCTGTGCGTCCTACCTCGAAAAGCAAAGAACAATGGATTGGACAGACTGTAGAACACATGCGGGGAATCACAGCACCGCATTTTAATTTGGAGAGCCTTTTATAAAAAGAATAAGCACCCAGAACGCAGGGAGAGGCGGAGTTGCGGTTCATTTGGTTGGATCCCCAGAAGTCCAAAACTGGGGTGCTCTTGGTGTTGAGAGGGGTGCTGCCGACTGGACTGCTTTCAGAAGGGTGAACAAACTTTGAAAACGTGGCAGACGACAGTGCCTTTGAAAGAGAGCGGGAGCCAGGAGGCGAAGGAGGTCCTGAGTCTTTTGTGAGCAGAAAAGCCACAGACATCCGCGTTGGGGCAAAAAGGCAGAGGCCGTGTTTTTCACATGGAGAACGTGGGAAATAGCAGCCAGCGTTTGATTTGACTGAAATAAGCCGCTGCTTTTTGTTTGATATGAGAAACGGACAAAAGATACAAGGCAAAATAGGGCTGGGCGATGCGGGCAGAGGTCTGCTTCTTCCACCCGCTCTGCTCCTTCCTTCCCAGGCTGCATCCACATCCAGGGCTGCAGCGACCCTCGTCCTCGCGGCCCTCCTCCTCCCCAGGGTGCAGGCTGCGGGCGCAGGCGCTGCGCTGCGCTGGTGTCCTCTTCAGGAGGGATCCGGAGGGGTGGGCGTGCTGCCCCCACCGAGGTGCGCTGTGACACCGCTGCCAACCCTCAGGGTCCGTTTGTTTACCTCCAATTTTGTTCCAATTCAACCAAAACAAATATGAAAAACAGGGCTTTCCGTGCCTCCTGGGACTTTCTCGTGGGCGCATTTCAGTGAGTGCTGACAGCTGTAAAAATAGGACCTGCCATCAAAAGGAACAGGGTCTCCTAGCTGACCTCCGCGGCCCAGGCTCGGAGCCAGGTCAAGGTTGTAGTCAGAACTGTCCTGCAGCCCAAAGCTGCACAGATGCGGAGCAGGGGAGGCGGACGAGCAGGTACCCCGCAGTGCCAAATGCCCAGGTCACCTCAAAGCCGGCGCCACAGCAGCAGCTGCCTGCGAGTATCTGAGCAAAGTCGACTGACAGCGGAGAAGAGAAATGCAGAGGATCCAACCACAAGCGCTTGCCTTTGTTTTTCATTCTACACAATTCCCTCTTCACCATGTGGTTCCCAGCGATTTTCACATGGCTGTCCTGGGAAAGGAAAATGAATCTCCTCTGGTCCAATCTACCAGAAGTGCCACTCTCTTGAGTACTTAGCTCAGTCTTAGTAATAAATTAGAGTAAAATTAAGTAGAATTGAAGGCAAAAATCTGCGTGAGGAATAGTCACATGCTGATAATGTCTCCAGAGAAGGTTTT
>PVKS010006759.1:0-76558 GCA_004027875.1 Aplodontia rufa
GTGAATCAAGAAGTGAGGGAGCACCTGAAAACCCACGTTCAAGTCCAGCTCTGTTGTGTGTCATCTGCGTGACCTCTAGCAAGTCGTTTCACCTCTCTGAGCCTTCATCTTGTATTTGCTCCTTCCTTTCCCTCTCCTCTTTGCCAGCACCCTGGGCTCACCACCTCCCACCCAAGCCACACAATGGTAATAATTACAACTAGAGCTACTTCTTACTAACACTCACTAAGGTGAAAAGCTGCCAGATTAAAAAATGGCCATGCAAGTGCCATCTAAAATCTCCCTGCTAGAACCCAAGGAGGGAGCCCCACCTAAAGAAGTGCTGTCCAGATACAGCTCTGCCTCTGCTCTCAGTGCCCACCACCCTGGATGAGCAAGCTCCTATCTATGCTTCAGAGCCCTGCTGATCTGCACTCCTTCTCCTTAGCTTTACACAGCACAGGCTTCCAGGCAGAGGGTCTCAACCCACCCATTATACAGTTCAGGACTCTCAGTGAACAGGTCTGCCTTTCCCATGGACCTCAAGTCCCCAAGGCCTGGCTCACACAGGTTCTTTGATAATGTTGAATGAGTTGAACTGGACCTGACTAGTTTTTCTCAAAGTGTGGGATGGTATTGTAGGTGGAGCACAAGATAATCCTTGGAGGACATGGACTTGATGTGAAATCACAGCAAGGGGCAAGGTGGAGGCCAGGGTATCTTACACACATCTCAGACACTTCATTACTCCTCTCAACAGAAGAAACCAGTTCATGGGCGTGGAATGCTGCACGGTCAACCTCACCCAGTCAGAACTTGCTAGCACTGATCTGTCTTCATTGAATAGATTTTTAGAGTTACTTTCTATTTCTGGCAACAGATGCTGTTTTTTCCTAGTTACCATATAAAACTTCCTATTCAAATATATTTCATGTTTATAAAGAAAGTTGACTGAAAGAAAAGTATTGAGCAAATGCATAGGTTTTATGATTTTCTTATAATATTTGATCAGATAAGTGGCTACATAAAAGTTGTTCCACTGATGCAAAATTTGGGAAATCTGGGAAAGAATAAGGCCTGAGTCCCATTACTATAAGATTCTCCAACACTGAGCTGCCCCCAAACACTAGACAAGCATCAATCAAAGCATCCCACCAAAATGACAACTGTGATGGGGGCCATGAAGGAGGGACCTATGGCAGGCTGGAGGGAGAGCCAGGGGATTGGGAAGACAGCACTAAGGTGATATTTGGGTGGAGATTTACAGGATCAATAAGTATTCCTTAGGGAAAGGTGCTCCTTCTGGCAGGAACAGCATTATGAAGGCCCTGGGGCAGGAGGGAGAGTTGGACCATAAGTGGTTCAATACCAAGACCAGAGTGGTCAGAGCATGGAGGTGAGGACAGAGAGATGGGCAGATGATAGCCTTTAATATTTAAAGACAGAAATATTAGGAGAATCTGCTCAACGTAACCAATCAGGTACGAGATGTTCAGTCTTTGAGAGGGACTGACTTGACCTGAGCCTCTGGGGTTTGGTGAGGGGTTTCTGGAATCTAAAACTAAGAAGTAGGTTAGTTCCAACCAGGAGAGGCGGGCAAACACCCCTTGGACAGGCTGTGGCTCAGGGTGGCAGTACAGTTGACTGCAGGTTTAGAATTCGGCCTCTCCTGACTTGCACTTCCATAGAGTGACTCTGGATAGTCACCTAAGCTTCCAGAGCACAGGCCCCCACCTGTGGGGTATAGATACCAGCCAGCTATCTAAAGAGTTGGTGAAGCCCAGCATAGTGTTACATTCCTGAATTCCAGTGACTCAGAAAGTTCAAGGCCAGTGCGGGTAACTTAGCAAGATCCCATCTCAAAAAATAAGGAGGTCTGGGGACATAGTGACAGAGCACCCCTGGGTTCAATCTCCAATTGCACATACACACACACACACACACACACACACACACACATTAGTGTGAGTGACATGAGTGTCCACATATAAAGTGTCCAGCACAAGACCTTGCCTTTTGGGAGAGGTGAATAACCACTACTGTGTAATGAGAATTTTCAAATATCTCCAAAAGCAGCGTGTGTGTATACCTGTCCTTTTGGCGTATGATTTAGGCACCTGGTTTTGCAGTTTGTCTTTGACATGTATGTGCATTTTGCGACATGGGAGAGCAGGTGGACAAGGTTTGTTTGTATGAGAAGTCACATGTGTTCAGCTGTGTGAATCAATGGGAGTGTGTTTTGGTGTGCTGTGTGTGTGCATGTGTTAACACACTTCTGAGCAGAGTTCATCTGTGTGGACAGGCACAAGAGAGAAAACCCACACACATTCAACATGATGGATCACAGTCAAGGGATAAAGCTTCAGCCAGTCTTCACAGCCCTTTTCCAAATCCCTTGTGATTTGGAAAATCGCTCCTGTGAATCTGCCTGGGGCTTCTGGGCCTGTCTGGAGCTGGGCTGGGATTCTCTGAAAACAGTCTTTTCTTTCACTCTGTTCCCAGATTCTGGCACAAACACACACACAACTCTCCCAGAGCATCCCAGCCTTCCCGAGGTACCAGTCTGCAAGGTCCAGGTACAGAGATAGTGCCCTCCCTCTGCCCCCAGGTTTCCTCCCCAGCCAATTCCTACAGGAGCACCCCATGTCGGGACATTATACTTCCCAGCCCTAGGTCTAAACTAGCAGAACCAATTCGAAGTTTGGAAAGCAATCTTTCCCATTCTGCACCATTAATCCTCACTGCTTTGCATTGCTGGGCTCCTCTGGGAGGGGATTTTACTTCTCATCTCCACCCAAACCCCACACTGGAATCGTGCATATCTGACCATCAGCCCCAAATCTAAAACACAAAGCCACCCCCAAGTTTTGACCAAGTCTCAAGAACTAGGATGCAAGTTCAGATGTTTGCTCTAGGTCAGGACAGTATAAAAATTATTCCATCCTTTTCACTCCTGGAGAGGCCCTGAGAGTACTTGGCCAAAGACGGATTCCTGCAACCCCTCCAGACCAGACCCATGCTGGGGCTGGGGAGGTTAAAGACAGACTCCTGGCCAGGCCCCGAGGGTTGTCTCAGCCTAGGTCCCCCAAGGCTGACTAGCAGGGGGTCGGGGAGAAAAGGACCCAGCGAGGTGGTCCAGGCTGGGCAGGCGTTACCATGGTGACGGGGTGCCGGCGGCACCGCTCCTCTCCAGCGGGTCTGTGCGTCGGTCCGAGGGTGCGTCTGTCCGGTGCAGCCCCCGCCAGGCCTAGCGCTGGAGCCAGCGGGACCAGCTGAGCTGGGGAGTTGACCCCGGCTGCATCTCCAAGGCTCGATCCGATCCGGGACTGGGACAGAGACCGAGAGCAAGGGTGCCGGAGAGACGCGCGCCGCCGGGCACTGAGCACCGCCGGGGAGCGTGGAGGCGGCGCAGGGGCGGGGCGGGCGGCGGGGCCCCGCGGTCCGAGCGCTGCTCCCCGCGTGGGCCCGGCTGGCTGGCGGGCGGGACAGCGGCCCCTTTGTGCCGGCGCCTCGCCCCCCGCCCGCCGCCGCGGTGATGAGAACCAGGCGCCCCCGCCCGCCCCTCGCCGCGCGGCTGCCAAGAAAACTGGAGCCGCTCCCGCCGCGCGTCCCGCCCGCTCCGCCTGCTTCCCACGGCGCCCCCGCCTGGGTCCCCAGCCCGCCGCCCGGCACTCCCCAGTCGTAGACCAACTGCGAAGTCAGAGCTGGGCGCCAGTTTCTTCTTCGCTTCCAACAAGTCACAGGCGCTTTCAAGCCTCAGTCTTTCCTTCTGTAGAAAGGGGATGGGCGGCTGTGTTGATGATGATAATGCTGTCTTCCCCTGCCCCGCAACGGGGGATGGAAGCCAGGACCTTGCACTGCTAGGAAGCACCCTCCCACGGAGTTAAATATATCCCCAGCCAGTTTTTTAGAATTTTAGTTTTGAGACAGGATATTGCAAAGTTGCCCAGGCTGGCCTCAAACTTGCGATCCTCTTGCCCTGGCCTCACAAGTAGCTGAGATTACAGCCTCACTACCATTCAGGGTCCACCTCTTAAATTTGGTACAGAGAAGTCAGCACCTGTCCCAATTAATTTCCTTAGGAACTCCTCTCATCCTCATGACTGTCCAGTTCAGGGCTTTGAGATGATGGTGGCTGTTTGGGAGTGCTCCTCTTGTCTCAGATAATGATTGGCTATGACCTTGGGCCACACCATTGTTCCTTACTGGAGAGAGACTGAGAAACCAGATGATTTCTATGGTCTGAAAGTTCAATGCATTCCCTAACATGATGGTGGTAGCAGGTGACTAGATAGATGACCAGGGCCCTCATGAATGGGATGCGTACTCAGTCAGAAGACATGGCAAGGTCAGTAATCCCAGCTGTTCCAGAGGATCACAAGTTAAAGGTCAGCCTGGACAACTTACTGAGACCCTGCCTCAAACTAAAAAGGGCTGAGGATGTAGCTCAGTGGTATAGACCCCCTGGGCTCAATCTGGTGGCAATGGTGGTGGTAGTGGAACCCCAGAGAGGTCCCTTGCTCCTTCTACCATGAGAGGACACAAATAGAAGACATCTGTGAGGCAGGACTCAGGTACCACACAAGACACCCAATCTTGATACTGGGCATCCCAGGTTCCGGAACTGTGAAAAAGAAATTTCTGATGTTGGGGGCTGGAGCAGTGGCTCGATGGTTATGGCACTTGCCCGACATGTGCAAGTACACAGGTTCAAACCCCAGCACCCACGTACACAACTAAGTGTCAGAACAATGAAGGCCATGTGAAAAACTCAATAAAAATTGGTTCTCTCTCTCTCTCTTTCTCTCTCTCTCACTGTCCTTCTCTCTTTAAAAAAAAAAAAGAAAAAGAAAGAAAGAAATTTCTGATGTTTAGAAGTTGCCCAGCATAAGGTATTTGTTATAGCAACCCAAATAGACTAAAATAATGGCTGAAGTTATTTCTGGTTGGACGACTCAGGAATTCATCCATTTATTTATCAAACACTGAGCTGAGCATCGAGCCAGAACAAGACAGAGCCTCTGTTCTCAGGTAATATACAGTCTAGCGGGGAAGACAGGCAAGAAATGGATACACAGAAAAAATAGCCGAGTGAGGTCATGCTAAGGAGGGAGGACACAAATGCTGACATTGGGAACTGTAGAGGGATTGCTTAGGGCTGACGATCTAGGAAGGGGATGATGCTTGTTCTGAAAGGGAGGAATTCAGTGAACCGTATGCAGGGTGGCAGGTTTGGCAGAGAAAAGGAGTCCCAGGCAGTGGGAACAGCATGTGCAAAGGTCCTGAGGTAGCACTGAGTAGAAAGAAAACAGGGCAAGCATAGTGGTAAGGGTGGAGTTCAAATCCCAAGACATATCCATGGCCCAATTCCTACCCACATGGGTCACCCAGTGTTTAAGCACAGGGAACCTGCGCTGGGAGCCACCCCTTCTTGCCGTGGGAATTTTGACAAGTTCCTTCAGAACTTTGGACCTCCATTTGCTCATCATTCATTTGAGAGTAGTAACTCCCCTGATAGTTCCACTATACCGCACAGTCCTGAGGATCCCTTGATGATGTTTATTAAACAATCCAAACAAAACCCTTTCCAACCCGCAGGAGAATCTGGGTGGTTTTGGTATTACTAGTGCATGTGCTTAAGAGAGAACAGACTTGGTGTCTTGGTACAGAATTCTGCAGGAATTGGGTGGGGGGTTAACAGTTTGGAAGGTTTAGAATCCCAGGTTGCAATGAGACAGAATTAACAAAACAGCCAGTATTTCTGATGCAGGCAACAGAAACAGATTCTGAATTAGTTAAGCAGAGAAAGTATGGATTGGAAAGGTGTCAGGTGTTCACAGAATCAATGAGAAGGCTGGGGGCCATCCTCTGGAAAGCTCAGGAATAAGAGGAACACTCCAGGGACAAGGGTCTACAGGAAGGAATCAGAAACATTTGCACTGATGGAATTGCATCAAGACAAACACACACCAAAGCAGAAATTTTCAAAAGAACTTTCAGATACTTTTCTAAGGGGGCAGGTCATGAGACAGATTCAATTTTTGTCCTCATTTTTACAGATGACAAGCTAAGGAAGAGATTTTCCATTGTCAGAAAAACAGTCAACTGTGGATTTCAGATCTGGACAAGAATATGTAATTCTAGAAATTCTAGAAATGATGTTATTCACTATGTTGCAATGCTACCTGAATGAACCCCAAATATTCTTCCTGCCTGAGTCAATCCTTGATAGATTCAAACCCTTAAAAGAGAGATTCTAATAGGGTCATGTACCCAGGGCTCCACTAAGACTGCATATATCAGGAATAGTTGGTCACCCAAGAAAAAATTAGATTGACACATACCCGGGTGGTTTGGACTTCAAGAAGGCTCAACTCTCTGAGTATCAGATTCATCCTTTGGAAAGAACAGGAACGAACAGAATAAGACTTCTTCATAGGACAGTGGTGGGGGAATTAGATAAGCTAGTGAATGTTGCTTTGTTGTGTGCCTGGTATGTGGCAGATTTAATCTGCAGGACATAAACAGTCTTATTTATATTTAGGGATCGATGGTTGGGAAGTCGGCCTCCAAGACGCAGGTTCAACTATCGGACTGCTTAGTTCTTCTCTCAGGGACTTTCCAGAGAATTTTCCAGGGACTACTCAAGCATTCACTTCCTCTCTCTTTGGCAAATGAGTAACTGAATCATGCACTAGAGTTTGAGAAATAACAAAATTCATCACTGGCTTGACAGATGGTGGAGTGGAGAAAATGGGGTAAGGATGTGGAAGTGGTCTCTGCTGCTGATTTTCTGGGTGGTCTGGGGAGATCCCTCCCTTCTTGGAGCCAGAGTTTCCTCAGCCTAAGAGGTTATAATCTCTCCTTGAGGGAAGAATGTGAGACTCCAGTGAGAGAATGCATTGAAAGCGCTTAAAATAGCCCACTGTACAATAGATATTCAGCAATTGGCAGCTCTACTATAATTTAGAGATTCCCAGGGCCAGGTTCCAGGATACCTCACCAGAGGTCAGGCTCTTCTGGGAGAAAGGAGCTACCTAATTTAAGCAGAATGTTAAGGGATTCAGGATACATTAACTCATTCAATGAGTATGCGTGTTTCAACTATAAAGACGCCAAATACTTGGCACACACATGTGTACTCACCTTCCCTGTTCATGACACACTGATCAATCCCAGAACGTCCTGCTGAACCCAGAAGCAACTTCGCCATTCTCCTCAATACACACATACACCCTATGGGTTCTCGCGCATTGCATGCTTATTCACTACCTGAGGTCTAAGATGTATGAGGCAGACTGGCATTGATAAAGATGCAAGATCTGCAGCTGGGTCTGAATTTTGCCTTAGAACCCCTTACAGACCCTTGTGAGAATGAGTAGGTTCTAAGGGGTGTACCTGCCACAAGATCCCCCTTCAAGAGAGCACCTAGGATCCGTGGATGCCACCAGCATCTGCTTCAGCACTTGAGCCAAGGCTGTGTGCTTCCTGGGCAACCCCAGAAAGCACTGTGAACAAGGTGTCTTAGTCCATTTTCTGTTGCTATAGCAGAATACCTGACAGCAAGTCATTTATAAAGAAAAGAGGCTTTTTACCCCATGGTTCTGGAAACTGGAGAGTTCAAGGTCAGGTAGCCTCATCTGGTGAGGGCCATAGCCTTAATATGAGCTTTGGTGGGGACCAATCATAGTGAAACCGCAGTTCAAGGTTCCTCACTTTTGCTTGAAGCGGGAATCTTCTATGAATAACTTTTGCCAGGGTTCCCTGTTTGTTGGGCTGTGGATAAGATTTTCCCAGAGCTGCACTGCAGTCTGCAACAATTTCAACCCAGTCCTTTCTTCCCTCTCTCTTTTCGAAGAGCTCAAATCTGCATCAGGGTGTCATGGCTCTCCCTTGCTCCTCCTGCTCCCCCTCCCCTAAACCTTCACCCCTTCACCTTTAGCCCCATGGATCTCTTGCACATCTCTGTCTGTGGCGTCCGTTTCCCAGAGGACACTAGTGGAGTGAGTGCTGAGCAGCATAAGGCTGGGTTTGGAAGAGTGGTGCTCCTCTTTGATGGACAGAACAGGGGTGGCACACAGATTCCGGTGCGTGTCGGGGGCAATGAAGGACAGGACAAGGAGACAGGACACAGCAGCACAGCCCTCGGTTTCCCCCTGGAAAAACTGGCCTTCCCATCCTGACTTGATTGCAAGTGATAGAAACTCTACTCAAGCTTGCTTAATTGACAAGGGTCTGTGAGGGTCTTAGAGAGAGAAGTGGTGCGAGATCTCTGTCTCCACCGCAAGAAGACGCTCTCAGGGCCTGCAGGGTCTCAGCTCAGCAATCCTGCAACAAGGTCAGATCTTTTCCCTGGTATCAAAATAGTGATTCCCTGATTGGCTTTGCTTGAGTCACGTGTTCACTTGTGAGCCAATCTCTGTGGCCAGGGTAATGAGGATGACCTGATTGGCTAGAACAGCTCCTCGGCCCAGGGAGCTTACGGTGGTGGCTCTACCCGGGCTGCCTGGCAGGGAGAAATTCTCCGCAGGAACGAGGAGGAGGGGCCTGGGAACCCGAGCTTCGTCCTCCTGCCTCAGCCTCCTGAGTAGCTGGGATTGTGGCCGGACAGGTGCCACGGTGCTGGCTAGTGATAATGTCTGAAAGAGGAGAGGAAAAAAAGCACGAATCAGAGGAGCCAATGGGGTCCAGGAGGATGACCCTGGGGACTTAGGCTGAGACTCAAGAGAGCAGGAGCGTTCATTGGGGACAGGCGTGAGTAACAGTTAGAGGGAACAGCAAAACCCCTGTGACATGAGAGCATTTCAGAGGCTGAGAGTGGCAGGCTCAGGGATGAGAGGAGAAAAGAGGGTGAGCCAGACTTTGCAGACCAGATCTGAATCTTCTCCTTAGAGCCACAAAAAGCCGTGAGTGGGAGGGAATGAAAGAGGCGGATAATGTGATCAGATTATCAGATTAGCTCCCCCCCACCACCAAAAAAAAAATTCTTCTAGTTTTTTGGTGGAACAGATACTTGGAGTGGGCAGGGACTGCAGGGACATCCACCAGCAGGGGCTGCCACGCGGGCTGGAGAAGAGTCAGGCTCCCAGCCCAGTGGAAGCCAAGAGTCACGGCTCTAGAGGGACTTGGAGCTGCAGGCCTTGACAGAGGGCTCTGGGGGCTGTCTAGCCTCCGTCCGCTATGTGCTTCACCTCTTTCCTCCCAGTCCAGCCCTTTCTCGTTCTTGTGGGACCGACTCCACGGTGATGCATCGCGGACTGGGGCTTCTTCTTCCATCGGTCTCCTCTCCCTGGTGGCTTTGGGCTCCTGGGGCCTGTAAGTCTCCTCCCTTGTCATCTGGGGCTGCAGTCATAAGCCCTGCCAGCCTCCAGTGCCACCCACAGGCCTGCTTCTGGTTTTGCTCATCTTCTCCTCCACCCCACCGCAGGGAATTCCTTTTTTGCCAGTTCTGTGCATCCTTCCAGGCCGGGCCAACTTCCTCTGGGAAGCTCTGCCTGGCAGCCCAAGGTAATCTTCCTCCCTCTGCTTGGCAGCGCCTGTCTCAGGAGCCCGCCTTCTGGTGAGGGAGGCAGGGGTGCACTGAGGGAGTTTTAGACACAGATATGGGAACAGCCCAGAGGAGGGAACCAGTAACACTTCTAGAGGCCATGCCAGAGGAGGTTTCCCAGAGGAAGGGACAGAGGGAGCAGAAGCTCTCAGTGGGGAGGAAGATGAAAAGGCATTTCAAGGCAAAGAAGCAGCGTGCAGCTGGTCGTTGGGAATCGCTTCTGCAATGTGTGAAAGCTGCCCAGAGCATATATTTGTTGAATGAATGAATGTTTGCAGGGAAGATTGAGAAATTTGATGTGACTGCATCAGAATTTGCCAACTGGTGGTGCATACATAGGTAAACAGTTTTAAAAACCAAATACGGAATTGCTTTTTATTATCTAAAAATTGGGAGACTTCACCTAAACTCCACTTCCTCCATCCAGCGGTCACTATCCAGGTCATCAGAGGCTCTGGCTATCACTCACTAGTTCCATGTGGACATCTGAGTTCGCACCCCTGATCCACTGCTCCTCCAGGTTCTGGACTATGAGCTGTTCATAGATCTAGGCATACAGTAGGAGCCCAATAAATGCTTGTCAGCTAGGTGGATGGGTAGTGTGATGATTTAAAATTTTGCCTACAAATTCCTATGTTCCTCCTTTCCAAAGGTGAAGCCCCTTTCAGTGTGGCCTGGACCCAGAGGCACCTGTAAAAAATCAAATAGGGAGGAAGTGATGGTACCTGACCTCAGAGACTATGGCATCTGTCTTGCTGTTTCTTGGATCACTTGCTATGGAGGAAGCCAGCCACCATGTTATTAGGACACAGGCAACCCTGTAGAAACACTCAGGCAGTGAGGACTGGGGCCTCCTGCCACCAGCCAGCATGATTGTCCATCATGTGAGTGAGCCCAGCCCACTTAGAAGTGGATCCTCCTCAGTCCAGCCCAGCAGTGGGTGACTGCAGCCCCACAGGACAACCTGACTACAACCTCACGAGAGACCAGGAGCTACACCCACTCAGTGAAGTGCTCCCAGGCACCAGACCACAGAAATGATGGGAAACAATGGGTTTATTGTTGTTTCTGGCTCTGAGTTGTAAAATAATTTACAAATAATCATTAATTGACAACTAATACGATGGATGGATGGTTGGATGGATGAGTGGAAGGAAGGAAGGATGAAAGGAAGGAAGGAAGGATGGATGGATGGGAGGAAGGAAGGATGGAAGGATGGAATAATGGATGGATGGATGGATGGAAGGATGGATGGGAGGGAGGAAGGAAGGATGGAAGGATGCAGAATGGAAGGATGGATAGATGGATAGATGGATGGAAGGATGGAATAATGGATGGATGGATGGATGGAAAGGAAGGAAGGATGGAAGGAAGGTTGGATGGATAGATGGATGAATGGATGAGTGGAAAGAAGGAAGGAAGGATGGGTGGATGGATGGACGGAAGGAAGGATGGATGGATAGATGGATGGATGAATGGATGAGTGGAAAGAAGGAAGGAAGGATGGGTGGACGGATGGATGGGAGGAAGGAAGAATGGAAGGAAGGATGGGTGGATGGAAGGATGGGAGGAAGGAAGGATGGAAGGTTGGAAGGAAGGATGGATGGGTGGATGGATGGATGGGAGGAAGGATGGAAGGATGGAAAGATGGATGGAAGGATGGAAGGATGGATGAATGGGAGGAAGGAATGATGGAAGGATGGATGGATGGCTGGATGGATAGATGGATGGGAGGAAGGAATGATGGATGAAAGGGAGGACAGATGGATGGATGAAAGAATGGATAAAAGATGTACTAGGTAGGATAGGTGTTCCACGGGGAAAGTAAAGGTAACCCCAAATGGGTTTGGTGTCCTGGAAATCTGAAGGAAGTTTCTAATCCAAGAGTTCCATGGTCATCTCTAAGTTTTAGGCTGGTCACTGAGGCAACCAGACAGGGGAAGCTAGAGTACATGAGCCTTGACAAGTGGTCAACACAAGGCTGACCAACCACCCAGGAAGACAGGGCACCCTTGTCTCCATCTCCAGCTTCCTCCAGCAGCGGCTCCACCGTCCCTCCTCAGCCTGGCAGGCCCTCAGAACAGCGGAGGAGGTCAAGACTCCTGCGTTTCTCAGATGCCCAGTCATCCTCCTTAGTCAGAGCCTTCTTTGTGTATGGGACACATTCCTCCCTCAGCTGGTGCGGGACTCGGAGCTGAGATGGTGGCCGTTAGAAACCAGAGAGAGGGAGTGAGGAACTGCGACCCTTTATGAAGATGTCACTGGCCCCAAAGGCATGGGGCTAGGCCCATCCTAAGACCCACTGTATCAGCATTGTTTGGAACGACCCAGCTCATGTCCTGGGTAACAGTAGAAACAGATGAACTGACACATAGGAGGTTTAATATAAATCAAAACTGGGTTCAAATGCCATTTCTGTCATTGGCAAATGATCAAAGCCAGACAGCATGCTCTGGGCACATAGTCACAATCATGCATTATTGGTGGGTCCATGGTTTGCATCTGGAATTGCCCCCAAAGGCCCACGTATTGACAGCTTGGTGCGATTAAGTCACAGAGGAACCTTTGGAAGGTGGGCCTTGGTGGAGGTTTTAGGGGCATGCCCTTGAAGAGGGTGCTGGGCTACCCCCCCTTTCTATTTCTCTTTTTTTCATTTCCCCACCATGAGATGAATAGCTTTCCTCTACCACGTTCCCCCTGCCATAATTCACTGCCTTCCCACAGGCCCAAAAGCAACTGAGCCAGTGTCTGTGGCTTGAAACCATGAGCCACAATAAACCTTCCATCTATAAGTTGATTATCTCAGGTATTTTGTCACCATAATGGAAAACTCACTAACACCATGGAGATGCCAGCTGGTAGCAAGCCTTAGAGAGGAAAAGACATTTCTCTGAAAATATTTTTATATGGTCCTGACTTTTTAACCAGGTAAATACTGCACATGTTAAAAAACAAAATTAAATTAAAAGATAATAATGTAAACCCTAAACCTGAAAACAAAAAGAAAAAAGGCGACTTGCGTATCAAATCAATAACATAACCACACAAAGAAAATAATTAATTCAAATAGCTTTGGCCCTAAGACTCTCCTGAAACTATTATCCATGTATTATACGACAGAAGAAAGGAATAAACATATTGATGTTTTAGGAATTAGGACTCTCATTATGGGGAAAGGAAGCCAAAAATAGGAAATAAGGGAAAGTTCAGTGCCCTTGAATGTTAATTGGAGAATTTGGCATGAGTGGATCAGGGAACAGCAAAACCCCTAAAGCCGTGAGCACACATAGTGCCAGATCTTGGTTCCTAAGGACCATTCCCCACTAAGAGGAACCAGCATCCTTGGAGAAACGGCAGAGTCCAGCCTCTTGTGTCAGAAAGCAAGCAAATGCAAAGAATAAGGAGGCCAATCAAAAGGGCCAAGTCTGAGGGCCTTCCTCTAGCCCGTGTTCTCACAATTTGATCATCAAAAGAAGGGCCTGGGTTCTCACTGATTGAGTGAGGGATTACAAACCAGTAAGGGATCAGGATGATTCACTTGCCTTGGCTAGAGTAGGAGATGGTAGCTTAATAAAGATACAGATACAGATAAATTGATAGACATGTATAAAATATTTATACAAAAGTTAGTAGATATATATATATATATATATATATATATTTCCTTGCTCCACCAGTTAGAAGAGCTCAGAAGCCCCCGAAATCCCAGTAGCAATGAGCACGCCAAGTAGCCGGATCTCAGTGTCTAATCCGTTCTCCCACAGAAGAAAACAGGACTCCTTGGAGAAGCAGCTGGTTCTAGGTCTAGGGTGGGAAATATATCAGATAAGCCTGGGGCGTCGCATAGTGTCAAATGGTAAGCCAGTGCCAGACAAACAAGCCCAGAATCCCCACAGTGGTGGAGACATGGCAAAGGGACACAGGAAACAATTGAAAGACCTTCTAATGGCCATGCTGGAAAATTGTGAGCAAGAAAATACAGCATGGCCTGGAGCAGTGGCTCAGTGATTAGAGTGCTTAACCTGGCATATGCACGAAGACCTGGATTTGAGCCCCAGCACCACGTGCACAACTAAGTGTCGGAGAAACAAAGACCAGATGAAAAAATAAATTGATCCTTTCCTCTTTTTCTCTCCTGTTCTCTTTTAAAAGAAAAGAAAAAATACAGCATTATCCTGATAGAAGTAAATGAGTGAATAAATAAATAAACAAGAGAACAGACAAATCTCCCACACAGAAAAATTCCAAATAACACATGTGGGTGCATCAGTCTCAAGGACAGTCTCAAGGAGCAGGGAGCATAATTCCCTACTCCAAAAGCATGAGTGCACTTAGTGACCTCCTTCCAGTGAGGAAAAAGGGAAAAGAGTAGCTTTACAGTGGAGACACTGGACAAATACCTCCTCAGCCAGGTCCTCAAGGTCAACGGCAGCAGTGACGTCATGTTGATGGCATGGATACATGCATCATGCCATGCTACCATGGGGCACAGAGGCCTTCCATTTTGCCCCCTTCTGTCTTGCAAGATGCCCAGAGAGGGTATCAGTCTTCTCCGATGTTGCACAGAATTCCGTGGTAGAGTCAGGATTTGAATCCACCATCCTGATCCCTAGTGAAGTGATCTGTCCCAAAATGCTGGGAATGGCAGGCACCCAAACGGCCTCTTTACAGCAGGATCTGGCCTGGTGCTGTGAGGATGTCCTGAGGAATTTGCCCTCATGACCTTGCCCTGGTGGAACTGCAAATTAAAAGCACAGGAGTCCCAGAGCCACATCCCCACAGTGGCCTCCATTTAGCCCGCCTTTCCCACTCCCCTGGGATTCTCAGCACTGATGTCTCCCTCTCCGAATCTTTGGCTTCCTCTCCCTCCTTTCCTGTGGGAATGGCCCTCTTCCTTCTATGGCCCCATTTCAGGGATCTGGGGACACCCAAGGACACCCCAGGCCTCCTCCCTCAGTGTGAAAAAACTGGGCCAAGGCTCCAGCGACCAGGCAGGGGCCAGGGTCATGCTGCGGCCTCACCCCTCAGCCAGCTGAGTCCTGAGCTCCTGATGAAAGGGCTGAATTGTCCTGCACAGCTGGGCTGGTTTCTCCCCCAGCTCAGGCTGCAGCCCCAGCAGGAAGGGGGAGGGGACGCAGTGGCTCTTCTTCCTGTCCCCACCCTGGGAGTGCTCCAGGACTGAACCCTGGGGCCCTCAAGTGCAGCTTTTGCCTTCTGGTTTCTTACAAAGCAGTCTCGGGTGGGAAGGGGCCTCCAAAGCCGCAGTTCCAGCTGTTGACACAACAGAATGACCTTTGGGGGTTCATTACACACAGACACACCCTTCCTCCCCAGTAAGGCGAGAACCCTACGTGCTAGGAGTAGAAATTACAGTTTTAATAAACATAGCTGGTTCCTTAGACTCCTGGTTATAAAGATTGATAAACAATAGGACACAGAGAAGGACAGGGACCTGCTTAGGATCACAGAGCAAGACCTATAGCTGGACCCTGCCTAACCAGTTGATTGATTGGTTGATTCCTTCCTACACACATCCACTCAACACTGACTGTATCTGGCCCTTCACTAAGGATTTCCCAGAGAGGGGGTGTGCCCACAAGATGCTCACGATGAGCACACAAGCAAGCGAACAAAAACCAGATTCTTGCAAAGCACAAGGATAAGTTCTGCAATTGAAATGTCTGAGACACTGCTGGTGCCCAGGAAAGGATATGTGGAGAAGGGGAGAACCCAGGCAGCCAGGTCAGGGAAAGCTACCCAGAGGAGGGGATAACTCAAACAGAATTTTATTTATTTACTTATTTAAGTACCAGGGATTGCACCCAGTGGCGCTTAACCACTGTACCACATCCCCAGCCCTTTTTATTTTTTATGTTGAGACAGGATCTCACTGAGTTGCCTAGGGCCTCGCTAAGTTGCTGAGGCTAGCTTTGAACTTGAGATCCTCCTGCCTCAGTCTCCCAAGCTACTGGAAATAGAGGCGAATGTCATAGACTCAAACAGAATCTTTAAAGAATAGGAGTTTGCAAAGAAGGAAGGGCCCCCAGGCAGGGGAATCAGCATGAGCCAAGGAAGCTGCACACTGTATGGGCAGCCAAAAGCAGTTCAGTGTCTCTGGAGTCCAAAATAGGAGGCAGGAGGAGGAAAGAGTCCATTCATTCATTGTGACTACTGACAGGTGCTGAGCATCATGAACAAAGTAGACCGAGTCTCTGCCCTGGGGATCCTTACATCCTAGTGGGAAAGAGAGAAAAATAAAAGCTGATAAGCAAACAACTGCCTAAGATTCATGATGAACGGGTGCTGGGGGCAGGTTTAGAACAGGGTAAGGGGCTGTGGGCAGCCACGGAAATGGCCATGGGTAAAACCGGAAGGGAGCAAGGTAGGGTGGTGGAAAATCAAGCGAAGGGCATTCCAGGAAGATGGAGCCATGTTTGCAAAGGTCCTGTGGCAGGAGTGACACCAGGCTGGAAGGAGGTTGACGGAGGCTGATTCAGGAGGCCTTTATGTGACATGCTAAGAATTCTCTTTTGTCATCTCTTGCAAAGTATAAAAAGCCAGCCAAAGGTTTCAGCAGGAGAGGAGCATGGTCAAGGCTAGATTTCAACGTTGCTGTGACTATCACGTGGAGAAGGAGCCTGGTGGCAGCAAGCCATCTAGTGAGGTAGCCCATCCAGGAACTGATGGCGGTTTGCACTGTGGGATACAGGGCATGGGGACATGGGGGTGAGGAGATCAGATGTGCTAAGCTTCCTATCCAGGAGGAGAAACTCAAAGAGCTAGGTCAGATGCTATGGTCAGAGACAGAAAAAAAAGTGTCAGGGTGATGCCAGGTGACCAGGTGACAGGGCTATTTCTTAGGTGGAGATGCACAAGGATGAGCAGAACTGGAGGAGACATGCATTTAGCTTTGAATTCCTGAGCCCAAGGCTTTTGTGGAACCTCCCTGACCAGGGCATGCTGATCGGAGCTTTAGAGAGATCAGAGTGGGAGAGAGGGTTGAGATGTCGGCCACATGATGGGGCTTGGCCCTCTACTCATGTGCGAAGGCTCATGACTGTAGAGTGGACAGAGAAGAGGCCCAGGACAGAACCCCAGACTCCAGGAAGCCCAGGGTTGAAGGGGAGAACTGAAGCCCACAAGGTTACCAGAGAAAGTTGTCCAGGCCCCAAGAACACAAGGAAAGCCTTCAAGTGGAATCAAGGCTGTTTTGATGGGAGACAGACGGGCGGCATTAACGCTGCTCAGAGGCCTGGGAAGTCAAGGACTAAAACAGGTCTGCGGAATTTTGTCAGATAACAAACAAAAGACTGATGTGGATCTATCTTCCAGGCTGTATTAGTTACCTATTCCCGGGCACCCAGTGACTCCGTAGCTCAGCGGTTTAAAACAGCAATGAACTCTGATGGTTTCCCACGTTTCTGTGGGTCAGGAATTCAAGAATGGCTTGGCTGGGTGGTTCTGGCTCAAAGTCTCTCATGAGGTTGCAATTAAGACGTTGGCCGGGGCTTGAGTCGTCTAAAAGTTTGATGGGCTAACAGATCGGCTTCCAAAATGGCTCAGTTACATGGCTGATGAGCTGGTGCGGGCTGCTGGCAGAAGGCCTCAGTCCCTCATGGTCTGGACCTCTGCAAAGGGGTCTACACATCAGGACAAATGGCTTCCTGCCCATCATGGGTGATCCCAGAGATAGCAAGGGGCCCGCCATGACATCTTATGACCTGAACTTGGAAGTCATGCACTATTTCCACAATATCCTATCGTGATCAGCCCTATTCACTGTGGGAGGTGGGGATCATGGGAGATCATCTTGCATGCTAGTTTTAAAGTACCCAGAAGTATGTTAGACAAGGAAAGATTTGTAGTTTTAAAAGACCACTCATTCTCATAACATACGATAGCTATTTGCTGGCATTTTCCGAGAACACACCTGAAAGGTAATGCTGTTCACTGTTTACATTTTTGTATTTGTTATGGTTTGGATATGAGGTGGTCCCCACAAAACCTCACATGTCAATGAAGAGACGAAATGATTGGATTATGAGGGTTGTGGCCTAACTGGTGGATTAATCCATTTGATTGATTACTGATTTTAATGAATTACTGGGAGGTGACTGTAGGCTGGTGAGGCATGGCTGGAGGAAATAGGTCACTGTGGGTGTGCCCTTAGGGATTATAATTCGTGTCTGGCTCCTTCTGTAGTCTCTGTCTGCTTCCTGGCTGCCTTGAGCTGAATATCTTTCCTCCCTAATCTTCCACCATGATGTTCTGCCTCACCTGAGGCCCAGAGCAGTGGAGTTTGCCAACCACGGGCTAAACCTGTGAAACTGTGAGCCAAAATGAAATTTTCCTCTTCTAAATTGTTCTTCTTGGGTATTTTGGTTACAGCAGCATGAAGTTTGACTAGCATTGTGTCTTTTACAGTTTTTCCCTACTCTAATAAATATATTTTGGTTTTTAATTTTTTAATTATTTTTTTAAAAAGAGAGGGACAGTGAGAGAGAGAGGAAGAAAAAGAGAATCAATTTTACTTAGTTTTTCATGTGCGTTTTGTTGCTCTGACCCTTCATTGTGTATGTGGCGCTGGGGTTTGAACCCACGGACTTGCGCATGCCGGGCAAGCAAGCGCTCCAGCCCCTAACAAACATATTTTAAATAAATATCAGTATCCACTGAGTTTGGAAAGGCATTCTTTCACTGAGTTCCTGCTGTGTGCCAAGTACTGTTTTTGGCACTGGAAACAGCAAAGTGGACAAAGCAAAGTTTAGCCTCCCTCCTGGACAGGCTTGGCCTGCAAGGGCTGTCACCAAGGCGGAGTGGCTTCCACACAATTTCTCACAGTTCTGAAGTCCAAAGTCTAGGGCCAACAGGGCCCGTTCCTTCTGCAGGCCGGCGGGGAAAGAGCTGCTCCAGGCCCTCCTTGGCTGTGGACAGCTATGTTCGTGTCCCCACGGCCTCCTCCTGTACACAAGCGGGTCCAGCTCTCCTCCGTTTGTAAGGACCAGCCATGTTGGCTCAGAGCCCATCCTAGTCACCTCCTCTTTAACTTGATTACCTTTGCAAAGGCCAGGTCTTCAAATGAGGTCACAGTCTGTGTACCTGGTGCAGGAGGTACAGTGTGACCCACAGCAGTGGCCTTGCAGTCTGCCGAGGGGGCAGATGGTAAGCAAGCCTCCATGTGTCTCAGAGGCTGCAAGAGCCCAGGGGAAGGAAGCAGCAGGCCAGTGGGATGGGCTTGTGGGCAGGAAGCTGGCAGAGTAGAGAAGTAGAAGGAGGAGTGAGGCCTGAGGAGGGGATGGAGGGTGGCAGCTGGGGGGAGAACTGCAGTCAAGGGGCAGTTTTATCTGACCTCAGAGAAGCTGTTAACACCCAAGTAAATATTAGAAAGAAGGGCAAGTCGTGAGTGGGAGGGCTTGGCCCACCTCCTGGCTCTGAGCAGGAGGGAGAAGATTCAGGAGCGTGTGCATGTGTGTCAGAGACCTCCAAAGAACAGGGCGCCTTGGAGGCGTGAGGAGGGAGACCGAGGGCAGGGTGAGCAGCACCGGATGTCTGACAGAGGGAGCTCCCAGTCATCGCTCAGCTCCCAGACTCCCTTTCCGGTCCTCCCCAACACTTGTTATCTTTTGTCCTTCCTGTCTCCTTCCCCATCTCTCCTATGACAAGGACAACGTGTTTCTGGGACTCTGCCTCACCCCAGATGTCCCATCCATCAATGGTTGCTCTGTTCTCTCTGGCTCCCCCTCCACGGGCCTTTCCACCTCGGAGAGCCACACAGCCTCACCCTGAGACTTCACCATGGTCAAGGTGGTCTTCATCTGGTCAGAAAGTTCTGCCCCCACACCCTGGATGATATCTGAAATTCTTTAGAAGCAATGTTAGATCATATCACACATCCTTGGGTTCCACCCTATCTTGTAAAAATCCTCCAGGGATGTCCCACAGCTCAGGGAACAGAATCCAAACTTTTCAAAGTGACCTCCGAGGCTCCAGATGGTCCAGATTCCCTTTCACTTAAAAAAAAAAAAAAGAAAGAAAAAGACTTTTATCTTGAAATAATGTTAGATTTATGAAAGAGTCACAAAGACAGTTTGAAGAATTCCAGGAACATCTTCCACCTGGTCCCCCATATATTAACATGTATCCAAATGAAGAAATGAACTATAACACAATGATGTATTCCTTTTATACTAAATACAGTGACTATGTTGGCTTGCCTTTTTACTGTGAACATGCCACAGATGCAAAGACATATATGTACCATTGGAAGGACGATAATAAATGCCCTTGAACACAACACTCTATTGACGAAATGGAGCATTACTGTGACCCTCAAAGTTCCCTGTGCTTCCCTTCCTGATCGGAGCCTCCCACCCAGTTATTGCACGAGGGGATGTTAATTCATGGCAGTAACGGTAACAACTGGGAGAAACCAACGCCACTGAGAGAAGAAATTACGTCTTAGCGTTCCCGACGGAAGGGGCCATGCTGTGCACACAAGGCCACATTGGAGTGCATGAGGCTGGGTCTGGAGGCGGAAGCAGGAGGGAGGGCCAGAGCTGTTATTGGGGTTTCCATGGGAAATGCAAAGCAGGGGAGAGCAATCTTAGCAATGGCTACTTCAAATCCTTCCAGCAGGCCTCAGCCACAGGGTGATCTCTAGATGCCTGGTACCTGGCTCTGGCACCACACAGGGCAGGGGAACTACTTAGAATTCGAGGGGCAGGTAAAGGGCGTGGTGTAGACCTGGGACTGGTTGGTTTGCAAACGAAAGTCAAGCTCTTGAAGCAGGTAGAAGGGGAAAAGGTTAAAGGGAAGGACAAGGAGTTGGGGATTTAGCTCAGTGGCAGAGCGCTTGCCTACCATGAGCAAGGTTTCAAGTTCGATCCTCAGCCCTGAAAAAAAAAAAAACAAACAAAAAATAAAATACAAGGAATCACAGGTTTTGTTTTTTGTTTTCTTTTTAAAAGAGAGAGGGACAGTGAAAGAAAGAGAGAATCAGTTTTATTTAGTTTTTCACGTAGCTGTCATTGCTCAGAGACTTTGTTGTCTGTGTGGTGCTAGGATTTGAACTCACGACCTTAAGCATGCCAGGCTAGCACAGTAACACTGAGCCACTGCTTCAGCCCCAGACACATAGTTGGTTTTTTTGTTTTGTTTTTTTTTTTTGGTTTTTTTTTTTGTATTTTAGGGCTGAGGACCCAACTCAGGGCCTTGTGCATGCTAGGCGAGTGCTCTGCCACTGAGCTAAATCCCCAACCCCCGGCAACATAGTTTTAATCTGAAATTCTTGCCTTTTCAGGCCCATCTATCCTCATGTTACATAAATCTTAGAATTACCATAAATCTGCCCAGTTATAAACATTAGCTTGTGTCCTCTTAATTAGTCCATGAGGTCTGAATTTTAGGAAATTAATAATCTAGGGGATTTTCCAATGTTATCTATTGATCAGGTGATAGAGACCATGCCATCCTAAGGATCTTGAAAGTGACCAGACTACCCTAAACTGTCTTGGGATCACCAGTCTGATGTCATCCCCACATGCCTCCCAGGCCCATCCCTGGCCAAGTTCCCTTGGAAAAAAGAATGTGAGAATCTCCAAAGGGCCCCTCACCCTCATGGTGGCCCTCATTCTCCCCTGACTGTGCCTCTGCTTTCCTAAATAAATTTCCACGGCTCTAACTGATGGACCTGTAAATGCACCTCTGCGATGTTGGTTGGGAATGCACCTGTAGCCAGGGGTGGTGCCGCACACCTGTGATCCCAGCAGCTGGGGAGGCTGAGGCAGACGGATGGCAAGTTCTGGGCCAGCCTCAGTAACTTAGGGAGGCCCTGTATCATGATAAAAAAAAAAGAAAAAGAAAAAGAAAGGGCTGGGATGTAGCTCAGTGGTAAAGCACTCCAGAGTTCAATCCCCGGTACTAGAACAGAAAAAAAAAAAAAAAAACCCCCATTTGTTCCAAGTCAAGATCCTCTCAGACCTTTTCTGGTGACATTTCCAGCCAAGCCCTTATCTCTAAAACTTGACTAACTCTCTCTCTCCATGTCCCTCCTGCTTCCCATGTCCCTGCCTTTCTATACAATTTGTGCGGGTGCGCGCGCACACACACACACGTCCCTGAACAAAATATCCCACTGTTTTGTCTGTTTTCAGGCTTCATATAAACGGAATTTACTGAATATCATCCTCTGTGATCTGTCCTTCCTTTCAACAATCTGCTTTTGAGAATCTTCCATGTTGACAGAAGAAGCAGGCTCCTTCCTTTTCAGTGCTGTATAGCATTTCACTGTCTGCACGTTACAATGTATCTATTTTCTATTGCTAATGGATACTGAGTTCCTTCCAGATGGCCAGTGTATCTGTGCGTATTTCTGTGTGCATGGTTAATGCACAGCTGCGACAGCTTCTTCTGGGACATCTGGGAGTGGAAACACTTGTATATGTGTGCCCAAATCACAAAGCAGCGTCTCCAGCTTTATTGACAAAAACAGAAGCATATTGTCCAAAGTTAACACGCCCACTGGCTTCTTCAGACTCCATCTTGCTTCAGTGCTGACTTTAAAATTTATTTTTTGGGCTGGAGTGGTGGCTTGGTGGTTACAGCGCTTGCCTGGCATGCGCAAGTACACGGGTTCAAACCCCAGCACCCACGTACACAACTAAGTGTTGGAGCAACGAAAGCCATGTGAAAAACTCAATAAAGATTGATTTTCTCTGTCTCTGTATCTCTTTCTCTCTTACTGTTCTTCTCTCTTTAAAAAAATTATTTTTATTTGTTATTATTGTTATTATCATTATTATTAATTAGTATCATTATTTGTATCAGGATTGAGCCCAGAGATGCTTAATCTCTGAGCCACATCTCCATCCTTGTAATTTTTTTATTTTGAGATAGGGTCTTGCTGAACTGGCTTTGAACTTGTGATCCTCCTGCCTCAACCTCCCTAGCAGCTGGGACTACAGGCCTTCACCAGGGCACCCGGCTGACTTTTAAATTTTTGCATACTTAATGATATCTCATTGGTCTTTCTCTGTACTTGCAGACTGCAACTTAGCTTTTCACTCTTTTTATGGGTCTTTTGATGACTGGACATTCTCAATTTTATTGTAGTCGATCTTCTCAAAAGCTTCTTTTATATTTTAAGCTTTTGTATATCATTTAAGAAAAGTTCCATTATAAAAGATCATTCCATAAAGATGCTCTCCTGTATTTTATTTTAAAGCTATAACTTTTTATCACTTTCATTTAAATCTCTAATCCGTCTGCAATGGATTTTTTAATGTGTGGTATGGCATAGGGAGTCATTTTTATTTTCTTCCATGAGAATAGTTCATTATTCTGGCATTGTTGATTAGAAAGACCATGGTTTTCTCCTGAATTTGCAGTAAGTTTTGTGGTATATCAGTTTTGCATGTAAAAACTGTGAAGGAAAAAGTCAAATGACATGCGGTGACATGAGACCCATTCCCAGCAAGTTCATGTCTACAAATTCAATGTGAAAAAGAGATTTGGCTCAAGGATGTTGCTTAGAAGAGCCAAAAATTAGAAAACAATCTAATTGTATATTCAATAAGAAGGAATTGTTTAAATAAAATGTTGTTCTTCCATGCAATGGAACACTGTACAGTAATCTAAAAAAAAAAAAGTGGTAAGATTTTATGTGGGGACATATGCAAATAAATATTGAAAAAAAATCAGACCGTAGAACCACACACGACATAATCCTCTTTATATAATCCCAAGGCCTGTTCACAGACACTGCACAAAGAAGGAAGGATTTATATTAAACGGCTAGCGGCTTAACTTTATTGTTGAATTTTTATAATGATCAGACCACCACAAGTGAAACACAGTTTGCTTTTTCTGTGTTTATAAAAATGATGTTGCATGTGCTTAAGATCATACTGTGAGACCCAACAACCACATTCCTAAGTCTTTTCTCAAAAGAAATAAAAACTTACGTTCACACAAAACCAGAATGTGTGTGTTTATAATAACTCTGTGCATAATTAACCAAAACTAGTGAATGGATAAACAATCTGTGGAGCCATGCATGGTGGTGAACGCCTGTAATCCCAGACAGTAGCATCGCAAGTTCGAAGACAGCCCCAGCAATTTATAAGACTGTCTCAAAATAAGAAGGACTTGAGATGAAGCTCAGTAGGTTCATGAATTTTGTTTTGTTTTGGTTTGGTACCAGTGATTGAACCCAGGGGCACTTAACACTGAGCCAGTCCTTTTTCATTTTTTATTTTGAAACAAGTTCTCACTGAATTGCTTAGGGCCCTACTAAGTTGCTGAGGCTGACTTTGAACTTGTGATCCTCCTGCCTCAGCCTCCCAAGTTGCTGAGATTGCAGGTGGGCATCACCACACCCAGCTCTGCAATGGAATATTACTCGGTGATAAAAAAGAAGCACTATTGATAGATGTAACACTATGGAAAGCTTCAATGCACTATGCTAAATGAGAGAGGCCACACCCAAAAATCTGCACAGTCTGTGACTCACTTACATGACATTTTGAAAAAGGCAAATTTATAGGAAAACAAGAACACTGGCAAGGACTAGGTTTGTGAAGAGTAGACTATAAAGGGGCATGCAGGGTCTTTTTTGGAGTGATAGGACTATTCTATACCTTGGTTTTGATGATGATCACGTGACAACGACTGTGAGTGTCAAAACTCATAGATGTTATGCTCTAGAATGCGTGAATTTTACTGTATGCAAATTATCTCAGTAAAGAATGCAAACTATGAAAGGTGTCGCACATAATTTCTGCAAATTAAAATAAATCAACAAAGTGAAAGCTCAGGAAAACTAATGTAGCGGAAGAACATTTAATAATATAGAAACATTCACAATGTTGTCAAATGAATGCCCACGTTGCACATCTATACAGCAGGCAGACACATGTGTGCAAAAACACTCCTGTATGTGCACACTAAAGCAAAGAAAAAGAGCTTGATCAACGCCGGAAACGGTGTCCGCAAGTCTCTCTGGGCGAAGGGATCACCACTGACCTTTATTTTCTTTCACTCCCTGTGTTTTCTAATGTTCCCATGATGAGCAAGCTTTGTCCTGGCTCTTTGGAGCTGCTGGAGTCCAGGGCCGGCTTAGGGAGGCTAGGAGGAGGTGGCCACTCCACAGCTGGGAAAACATCAACCCTCAGATGAACCCTGAGCCCTGTACCATCAACATTTATTTTTTTCTTCCTGGACAGATGAGGCGGGAGGCTGGAAGAATACACAGAAGTTCGAGATCAGAAGCTCCCTGGCTGGCTCTGAACTTGTGGATCCCCCTAGCTCAGCCCTCCCACTGCCCACCTGCTTCTGAATGAGTGAAGGTCAAGAGGGCTCCCTCTGGTGCCCACCAGATGGACTCCCAAGTAATCACTTAACTGGGTGAGCCTAGGCCAGTTCCTTGACCTCTCTGTGTCTCTAAGTTGAGGAAAAAGATGGTGCCTACCTGCTGAAGATGTTGCACGTGTGTGCACGAGTGCATGTGCAAGCAGCATCTGGCCTCGCTTAGCTGCTCAGTAACTATTGGGGAAGATTGTTGTGAAGTCCAGCTAAGAGGATGGAGATTGTGCATCAGTGGCAGAGCACGTGGCCAGCATGTATGAGGCCCTGGGTTAGATCCCCAGCACTGGGGGCAAAAATCCAGCTGATAAGTGTTTGAGACTTTGGGTCCCATTTCAGTGGGCATGGGGTAACCACAGGATTCCAGTCCCAACACCCTCAAAATATCTTTTTAAAAATTTTTTTGTTTGTTTTAAGAGAGAGAGGGACAGTGAGAAAGAAAGAGAAAATCAATTTTATTTAGTTTTTCATGTGGCTTTTGTTGCTCCAACATTTCCTTGTGTACATGGTGCTGGGGTTTGAACCTGAGTCCTTGCTCATGCCATAACCCCTGAGCAACCACTCCAACCCTTAAAATGTATTAAGTACTTTACTTTTGTTTGTTTTTGTTTTTGTTTTTTTTTTTTTTGGTACAGGGGATTGAACCCAGGCACTTTATCACTGAGCCACATCCCTAGTCCTTTTTTATTTTGTATTTTGATATAGGCTCTTGCTAAGTTACTTAGTGCCTCACTAAGTTGCTGTGAGGATGGCCTCAAATTTTCAATCCTCCTGCCTCAGCCTCCCAAGTTGCTGGGATTACAGTCTATGCCACCTTGCCCAGCTTTACTGGTTTTTGAGCACTCTGAAGGGAACATGCAGAGTCTCTAGAAAGACTTCCTAATGCCTCCTTCTCTTTGGCTACTTCTCTCACCTTCCTCACTACCTCCATTTTGAGAGAATCCCTTCTCCACACTCTCTTCTTTTTATCTTTTGTTTTGTTATTGTTGTTGTTGCTTTGCGTGTGTGTGTGTGTGTGTGTGTGTGTGTGTGTGTTTAAATGGTTGCTATGATGCCTAAGCTGGCCTCAAACTCCCCATCTTCCCACCTCAGCCTGTGGATGAGACCATAGCCTTACGGCCTCACGCCTGGCAAGAAGTGTTTGCTGAGCATCTACCGCGCACCAGCTGCTCTAGGCTCCCAGAACAGATTCGGGAAATAAATAAGAACTTCCACCTGTCCCCCTGGAGATCACAGAGCCTCCCTCAGAGCTGGCCCCAGATTTGTGGCCTTTGTCTTCCCTCTCCTTTTCTTCCACATTCTGTTACTGGAACCCAAGAAAACTCTGCAACTCCCTCCTCAGTGTGGCAGGCAGAGGAAAGAGCTGAGCAGGGGCAAGCCAGCTAAGGAGGGCTAAGCAGAGGCTGGGCACCCTTAGTCATCAACAAGAGTGTCTACTACTAGCAGAGAGCGCCAGCCAGGGAAGGAGCGCCGAGATGGTGGTCCCATCCCACAGTGGTCATCTGGCTCCAGGTGGACTGGCAGTGTCTTGTGGCTCCAGAGCCCCACAGCTGTCCTCTACTGGGGAATTAGCAGCACAGGACAAGGTCCTCAACGAGGCCTCTGGGGTGCCTGTGGGCTGATGCCTGACTGAGGCCTCGATGGCTAGTGTCAGAGTCCAGTGGTGTGCAGATGAGGTGGACACCAGGTGGGGCCGGGGTGGCAGTCACCAGCCCAGCTAGGCTTTTCTCGTGAAAGTCCCAGTACCCTCAGGGCACAGTGCTCCATCCCATCTGACATCCTCTCCTGGCCATTTAGGTACCTCTGTAAGTCCCAGGAGATGGACAGTGGGTACAGTGGGAGGAGATCAGGGTTTGGACCCTTTAGTACCTCCCAGGCCTCCATGACCACCCTGACCCCCATTGTCTTTATCTGTAACATGGAGTGCTAGCCTGTTCCTTGGTGGGCATGTTATATTTGGAATTATATTCGAAATGTCCATTCTCTTTTCCTTCAGCAAGGAAACTTCCACCTTCCGATTGTCCGCACCTGGGAACAGACCCCAGGGCACTGCCATTTGTGCTTCTTATTACTGTGGTTCAATCACCCAAGCCACACATGCGCACTCCCATACACCGCACAGAAATCCGTGGGCATTGTTCCAACCAGAGTTCCCAAAGCAAGCAACAAAGCTCCTGCGGCTGATTTGAACAGAAGTGAATTTATCAGAGGGATACTGTTAATTCTCCAGGCCTCTCTCCGGAACGCAGGGGCAACCTCATCAAAATTAGTTGAGATGCACAGGTAGCATTGTGCCTTGCAAAAAGTAAGTGCTCAATGAATATTCTCTGATCATAAAAGCACACCTTATCACGTGACACCTGCTTAAAATCCTTTAACAGCTCCAATGGTCCACCAAGGCAATCGTGGCCGCCGGGCTCTATACACTGTGGCAGGGTACAGGCTCTGAGCTGTTCTGACACCAAGTCCACGCAGTCCCGCAGGGTTGCCCGCAGGCCAGCGCACACCGCCCCCGGTCTGCTCTCCAGTCCCTCCTTCGCCCCTAGGAACGTGAACCCGCGGCGCTCATTGGCTGGCTCCTAGGACCTGGATTGGGTCTTGTTTTCTGGTGGACTGGAGTCTCCACGGCTGGAAGGCCGCTGGCCCAAGTGCCTATTTCTTTCTATGCCTGCCTTTGCGCCATGTGACCGGGCAACTCAGCCCACGCTCCTGGCCCCCGGTCCCTCCCTCCCTGTCCCCAGGTCAGCCCTGGCTGGGGCTTGTCCCTGAGAGTGCGTGGGTGGGGGAGGGGAGCTGCAGGGATGAAACAGTTGCTTTAAAATTAAAATCAGCTTCCTGATCACTGCTTTTAAGCATCCAGAACGGCCTCCTGCTGGGAATGAGAGGCAGCCGCTGGCGGGGCGCGGAGCCGCAGCTGACCCCTGGCTGGCGCAGCCTGGCTCCTCCGCGCACCCCAACGCCTCTGCGGGACCGGGGAGGGCCGCCTCGCTGCTCTGCTTCTCCCCAGCCGGCACGACACTCCTTTCTCCTTGCCATCCTCGGCCTGTGTCTTCTGGCCAGGCAGGTTCCCTGGCTCGGGGGCTGGGAGCAGAGGCCCTGGCCACTCAGCCTTCTCAGCCTCAGCCACGCCACTGGCCCAGCCGCCCGCGAATCAGCGCTTTGTTCTGCTGTGGGTTCAGCTCCAGGTGCGGTGGGGGGCAGGGGCAGGGAACTGGCAGGGCAGGTTTTGGACATTGCCCTCCTAGGTCCCTCTAGCCAAACTCCATCGGATGCCATTAGACGCGCTCCTGGGCTCCTGGTTTCAAATATCTAGAAGCTAGGTACTAAAAAAAAAAAAAAGCAAATAAGTAAAATTCACAGCGACCCCCCCGCCCAATCTGTGCTTTGAAAATCACTCTTATCCGGGAGGAACTTTGTACTTTGAAAACTCAGGAGGATGGGCTGGAGCAGTGGCTTGCCGGTTATGGCACTTGCCTGGCATGCGCGAGTACGCAGGTTCAAAACCCAGCACCACGCACACACCAAAACTGCATGAAAAACTAAATAAAAATTGTTTCTCTTTCCCTCTCTCTGTCCCTCTCTCTAAAACAACAACAACAAAAACTTGAGGAGGATCACTGGCCTCCAAGACCAAGGCCGCTTGGCCCTGTGAACCAGTTCCCACCTCGTTGCAATCTTACACTGCAGCCACCTGGTGCCCTCTCTGGTGCCCTAGCTTAAGGGCGCTCTCCAGTGACCCTTCCTCATGCTGGTCCTGGACCACCCACTCAGGGTAGGTACTAGCTCAGAGGCAGCTTCTCCTGGCGTGGCTTCCGAGGTCCAAGCTCTCCCCGCTGTCTCCAGCTACTCAGCATCCATCCTTCACACAGCAGAGAATTTTCCAGAAAGTCACATCTGCTCAAGCTCTTGCTCTGGGCCCAGCCCTGCAGCCAGCTTAATGGGATTTTCCATTAGGCATCTGTTTAGCTTAGTCAGCCCCTCCTCCAAGACATCAGCCATGGGATGGTGACAGCCCTTTCAGGCTCAGGTTTCTGGGAATGGGGACCACAGGATGAGGCAACACCAGTGCCTCAGGGAGTGTGGCTGGGCCTCTGGGGCCTCCTGGCTTCCTTCCTGTTTTGCAGGAGGATCTTGCAGGTTGGGGGCTGGGCGGTAGAGCTGTGCAACTGCTTGGCCTGGAAAATTTCCAGCATGATTATAGAGTTGTCCCTCAGTGTCCTCCAGGGGTTTTCCCTCACAGATGCCAAAGCGTCAGGTGCCCATTTCCCTGTTATAAAATAGGGCAGTGTTTGCTTGGAATCTGTGCAATCTTCCTGCGCACTTCAGATAATCTCTAGATTACTTCTAACACCTCATACAATGTAAATACTGTGCACACCGCTGTTCAACGGTATTGTTTAGGGAATAATGATGAGAAAAAAATTCTCCACAGGCCTAACTAGTACACAAATGACAGCCTTCCAACAGGGAGTGCTGAGAGGCTGGGGCAGATCTGGGGGGTGAGGCTGCAGGGCACCCCAACACATCATTTGTGCAGATTCAGCATCGCCTCCACATGGGGCAAATTCAAATTTTGCTTTCTGGAACTTTCTGAAATTTTGTTTCCAAATATTTTGGTTGAATCTGCAAATAGAGAAGTTGAGAACACAGAGGGCTAACTGGATTCTGTCACCTGAGCCACCCAGGCAGATTCCCACTGCCCCCATGTACAGGGAAGAACTGGGGTTCCTGGGAAGGAAGGAAGAAGGAACCCAGGCTTTGTCAGCGTGGTCACACTGCCTGCTCAGCAGACCCTCTGAGGCTGGCACCCTCATCTCACCTTACACGTGAGGAGACTGTGGGAGCGAGGTGGAACTGGGCGTTGGTCCCAAAGAGAGCAATGAACACCCCTTGGGCCCAGGCCTAGTGCAACAAGGGTGTAATTTTTTGTATGGGAGACGAGATGCCATGGAAGGGAAGGAGAGCAGAAAATGTGCATGCACACGTGCACGCACACACACAATACACACAATACACACACGTGTATACAATACACACATACACACACAACACACACATACAACACACACAAACACACACACACAACACACACACAATACACACATATATACAATACATATACACACATACAACACACACAAACACACATACACACATATATACAATACACACGCAACACACATACACACAAATATATAGAATACACACACATACACAATGCGACACACACATACATACAATACACACATATACACACATAAAATACACATACACATACAATACACACATACATACACACTTATACACACATGCAATACACATATACACACATACAATACACAAACATATATACAATACACACATATAATACACACATACATACACACTTATACACACATACACATATGCAATACACACACATACAATACACACACAACACACGCACATATATACAATACACACATATAATACACACATATACACATACGATACACACATACGTACACACTTATACACACATACATACACAGTTATACACACATACACACATATATACACATACATACAATGCACACATACACATACAGTACACATACGTACATACACACATATATACACACATACACACACATACAACACACACACACACACACACATGGGCTGGAGACAGACCAGGAGTGCAACCGTAGATGCTGGGGGAATTCTGGGTCCCCAAGAGATGTTATCAGTACCCTGGAGGAGATGCAAATGGGTCCGTGGATTGGTAGGTGGGACTGTACTGATGTGGGGTCTGTGATTTCGCAGGACAGTGTCCTTGTGGAACACTGTGTCTGCACTGATCCTCAAGTAATCCTGAAAAAATACTTAATACCTACATCTGTACGCTTGTGTTGATACCTGTACATGTGTAATGATAAGGCAAATGTAACAATATATGAGTAACGAACAATCTAAGTGAAGTCTGTATAGGAATTTTTTGTACTATTTTTGGAACTGTTCTGTAAGTTTTATGTTATTGCAAAAAATTTTTTAAAAGGTTACTTAAGTCTTGTCAACCAAAAGTTACAATAAAAATGACTCTGTAATTGGGCTATAATGCATTAGCTCATTTAGTCTTAATTCTAACCACACAAGGTAGATATTATTTTTCTCTCACTAAGTCACCTAGGCTGGCCTCAAGCTTGGGGTCCTCCTGCCTCAGCCTCCCTAGTAGCTGGGGACTATAGGTGTATGCCACAGTGGCCAGTTGCTCCAAATCTGTCCCCCTCTTCCCCCTCTTCCCTATCTTACTCCCCCTCCTCCTCCTTTTTTTTTTCCACTACTGGAATTGAAAACCATGGCTTCTCTACCATTGAACTATATCCCCAGCCCCCTTTTTCAGTTTTTCGGAAAAGGGTGTCATTAAATTACTGAGGCTAGCCTCAAACTTGCCATCCTCCTGCCTCAGTCTCCCAAATAACTGGGATCAAAGGCGTGTGCCACTTCACCTGGCAGATATTATTATTCCTGTTATTAAAAAGAGTAAACAGTCTTAGAGTAGTCAGTGACATTCCCAAGGTCACACAGCTTGTAAGCAACAAATGTGACATTCGAACCCAGCTCACTCTGTGCCCTCAACCCTTTGGGAAATGGAGAAATAGCCGAGTAAGCGGATGACAGTTACACAGGGTGGCAGTTATGGAGTCAGGCTTTGGCAGGAGAAAAGAGTGCCTGGAAGGCTTCTCACAGGGGGTGATGCTCGAGCTGGGCCTTCAGGCATGTGTAGGAGTTCTCCACTTCTGGAAATTAGTTCTCTAGGTTGAAGAAATGGTATGGGCAAGGTCTCAGAAATTTGAAAGAATAGGTCCCAAGAGTTGTTCTGGGGCTCACAAACCTGTAAATAGAAACCCTGACTTCTGTCATTCTCTGCAAAATGCCCCTTGTGTTTCTCCAGGAGTCCTAGCATTCCATCTTCACCTCTATCACCTAACCTGACAAGAAGTGCCTTTCCCCATCATTTTTTTTTTAAAGAAAGAATGACAGTGAAAGAGAGAGAGACAGAGAGAATCAATTTTTATTGAGCTTTTCACATGGCTTTCGTTGCTCTGACACTTAGTTGTGTACGTGGTGCTGGGGTTTGAACCCTTGCACTCGCTCACGCTGGGCAAGCACCTTAACCGCCCAGCCACTGCTTCAGTCCCTTCCCCCATCATTTTGAAGCCTTTCCTTTGCTGTTTCTCAGCTGGGTGGAATAGTGAGAGTTACTTAACTTCTCTGGGCCTTAATTTTTCTTATCTGTGAAATGAAACTCATGAAATCTACTTTCAGGGTTGGGTGAAGATTAAAAGAAAATGTCAGCAAGGGCTTGGCTGGGTTTCTGGTGTGGATTAAACCCTTCAAAGATGGTGGTTGTTCTTATGGATGAGAACCTGAAAGGAGCAGACCCTGCCCCTCACTGTCCCCAGCCCCCATGCTCAGGCCACCAGGACACAGCCAGGCAGGTAGCTGCTCTCTGACAGCATCGGTCACCTTGGGACAAGTCCTGGGCTCCCTGGGGCTCTGCTCAGCACACAACTCTTTCCTAATGTGGCTAACTGTAATAGCTCCAGTGTCAGAGGCCCTGGGACATTTGGCAACTACCTGCCTGTCGCTCTGTCCCTGTGCTCCTTCCTGGAGGAGGCCAGACCTGCAGGGTTAGCTGGCACCCTGACACAGCAAGGCTCCCGGGTTTCCTGAGAAGTGGGAGACTCCTGCCCTACTCCCAAGGCACTGCCCAGGCCCCGCCTCCAGGACCTGGCTCCTCTTGCCTCCCCCTGGAAGCCATGGGGTTGAGTCGCCAGCACTCCTGGTCTGGAATGGACGCCATCTGACTCCTCTTTCATCCATTCACTACGGAATGTTCTTTTGAACCACTCCAGGACACCGCAATCACGGTGTCCACCACGATAGTGACAGAGATATCAATGATAAGAATCACCTGTCTTGGAGGCTGGTGTCTTCCTGGACCAGGTGACCTAAAGGGCCCTTTCAGGAGAGTGGCTTCGAGGAGGAGACTCTTGTTGGGCATAACAAGGTCGGGGAGACCCTTCTCCGGGGTTTATCTCCAGAGGACTGTGCTGTGTGTCTGAGGTAGGGTTGAAGAAATAAGAAACAGGAAGAAAGGAGACATACAGGAAGGACGAGGAAATAAGACCTTAATCCAAGCTCTCACTCCCAGAGCCGTGTCTTCCAGGCCGTCATCCCCAAATTCCTGGGAGATCTGTAAACCGACCTGTGCGCTGCTTGTTTTATTTATTTATTTATTTATTTATTTAGGAGAGAGGGACAGTGAGAGAGAGAGAGAGGGAGAGAGAGAGGGAGGGAGAGAAAGTGGAAAGAGAGAATCAATTTTGTTTTTCGTATGACTTTCGTTGCTCAGACACTTAGTTGTGTGTGTGGTGCTGGGGTTTGAACCTGGGTCCTTATGCATGCCAGGCAAGCGCTGAAACCGCTGAGCCACTGCTCCAGCCCCCTGAGTACTGTTAATAACACCCCACACCAAACAGATTAAGTAGAGAGACATGCAGTGTGTTGAGAAGCCTGTGCCGTAGGGGCTCTCCAGCACTATCTACGGATTAGACAACGGAGACCACCCCGGCCGGAGGGTCCTGAGAGCTGCCGGACCACCAGAACCCGGCTTGAGATCACCTGACTGATGCCATGCCAACGTTCTGTCCGGTACCCACCCCTCACCAGGTTGCCTGCAAAAAAGAGAGCTGGGCACCCTAAAAGCATCTGCCACTCTTGAGATAGCCCACGTCTCCCTTAAATATGTACCTGCTCTCCTAAGTAAACCCTCCTGTGCCTCTGACTGGTATGCGCTGAATTTCTTTTCTGATCCCCGCTGGTCCTGAATCCAGTTCTCCCTTCTTTCCGGGAACTTCTCAGACACTTCTGCAGAGACAAGCCCAGATCTCCATGAGGCCCATTTCTCTCCCCACCTCACCCTCTCTGCCACCAGCCCCTCCTGCACCTGCCCCCTCCACCCCTCCCACACACTGGAAGGCAGAGAGAGGGGCCCAGGGCCTCCACAGACAAGGGCTGAGCATCCAGATCTGATAAGACAGACTTGTCTAAGCACGGAATGTGGGATACAGGGGAAAACGGAAGTTCCGCGAGGTCAAGCTGCAAGCTCAAAGGCACACAGCAAGCGGCAGAACTGAGGTTTGGGCCCAGGGCTGTAAATCCAAACCCACGGCCGTAGCTGCTGTGCTGTGCTGTCCAGGGTCCACTGAGGACAGGAATTGCACGTTCCCTCCGTCTTGCGCTTACTAGCCCAACCCGGGCTCACTACAGGCAGCTTCTGAAGGTAGAAGTGGGATGAGGACTCAGGGTGACAAGCGCGCCTGGCAGCTGCCCCTGGTAGGGAGGAACAAGCACAGTGACCATGACAGTGACTTAATTTCTCTGCGACTCAGTTTCCACGTCTCGGAAAGGGGGAATAATCATCCCTCCCTCAAGGTTGCTTCAGGCCTTGGAGACGGCGCCTATGAAACCTTGGCGCTGTCCCGTTAGGCAAGCCACTGGCTCCCAGTTGTTGCGGACGGGAGCAGGACGGGAGGCCCCTGTAGCACCAGGAGAAAAGAAAACAGAAAACCGTCCGAAGGTCTCCGTGCTGAAGCTCAGCAGGCTTCATCAGACTTGCACAAAATCAGAGGTGGGGAGACAGGGCTGGAGGGGACCCGGCGGGGCGAAGCCGGGCTCCTCATCTCCGTGGAGACCAGCGCGCGTCCCGCGGGCTTCCCGCCCGCCCGGGGCGCGGGATGGGAGGGGCGGGGCCCGGCGGCCTGGGGGCCGGGTGGGGGCGGGGAGCGCCCGCCGGGTCCCCCCCCGCCCCCCGCGGAACCTCCGGGAGCGCGCGGCGCGGGACCGGGTTCCCAGCTCCGCCGGCCGCTTGCTGCGCGCCTGCGGGAAGAACCCTTCCTCCTGCGAAGCCTCGGGTTCCGCAGCTGTCAAAGGGGTGAAAACGGATGCAAACAGAAGCTCGGTCTAGGAAACTGTGGGATGGGGAGAAGGTGCACCACGTATTGTTGATGGATGAAAGGAAACTTTACTAGGAAAGCGACTGGCGGGATCCTATTGTTGTTTGTTAGAAAAATAAACACGACCGTGCCTTGCATGCTTGCCAAAAAGAAAGGGGAGGGAGAGAAGCAATGTTCCAAAACACGCTTTTGCTTGCTTCTTGAAGAAGCGATTCCTTGTAACTTTTATTCTCTGGATCTTTCTTAAATTTTGGCCTAGGAACGTGGATGATTTGAAGTCAGAGTAACATGAATAGGTGCCATTTGGCTGCTTATTATGCAGGGACACTGTGCTAAATGCAATTGTCCTGACTTAAAGCTTATTCATTCTGTCTTCACAGTAATCCAGGATGGGAAGGCATTATTATTCTCACCACCCTACAGAAGAGGAAACTGAGGTTCAGAGGGGGCTAAGAGGCTCGCCTAAAGTCAGACTGCTAGGGAGTAGCAGAGCTCAGATTTAAAACCGCAGCCAAGGAACTAGACACCAAAATGTGAGCATTAATCATTGCCATTACTGCCTCTGGGGACAGCAAGCTCCAAAGGATCTGTTTTCTTAAATGTTGTACTGTGATAAGCACCAAAGAAATTGAAAGCAGAAAGAAAAGTACAACGAACCGTGGTGTACCCACCGCCCAGCTTCAATGAAGGCCTTAAAGGGGGGAATTGGGGCAGGAGCTTCCAGCAGGAAATGGGAGGGTTAGGAAGACGCAGGCCCAGAAGCTCCCCCCCCCCCCACAGGCACACACACATGTGCACACACGCACACACACAGGCACAGCCGGCTCTCAGGCTCCACTTGGGGCAGCCTCAATGGGGAACTGCAGCTGCCCTCCCCTCTCCACCCCCACCTGGTTCCTTCCTCCTTTCTACATTCTACTGACTCGCGGTTCCCAGCCGACTCCTTTATAGGTCTCTGGTTCTCCTCCAAGGCCTCGAGGTTTTGCCAGCCCTGGAGGACAAAGGAGGACATGGCCAGGGGTCCTGACAATATGCCACAATGGGCAATCCTGATAGTGCTGGCCACCACGGGTATAGCTGTGACAGCAGCCACCAACCCTGGCTTCCTGACCAGGATCTCCCAGAAGGGCCTGGACTACGGTAATTGGGTGCTTTCCTATCCTCCTCTCCCACCCCTGAGGAGCTCTTGTTGAGCACCTACTGGGTGCTGCCCTGAAGTCCAGTGCGGGGCATGCTCAAGTTCTGCCAGGTGGGCTCCCTTACTCTTGTTTAACATATGAAGAAACCACGGCAAGGTGAGTTGCCCAAGCCCACAGGGCGGGGAAGTGGCAGAGCTGGGACTGGAACGCTGGTCTAGAAGATCCAAGTCCAGTGCCCAAGCCCCTGAGTATGCTCATGGTCCACTCCCTCTACCCAATCCCAGCGCAGGGTTCTAGGCCTTTTCTTTCCAAAGTCCATTTGCCTCAATTGGCTGAGGAGGCAGGGGAGGGTGGGGGAGCTCCCTCCAGTGCGGGGCTCTGGCAGCCATATTGTGCCCAGAACTGCCCTGGGTAACTTGAGAGGATTCCTGCAGGCCCAGGCAGAGGAGAGAGTGGCACGAAAGCCCTGCTCTCATGTGGGCCGGGCACTGTGCTAGGAGCCTCACGCATGCGGTCTCATTTATCCTCACGTCAAGCCCGAGTGGGACTTGCTGGTATTTATCGCTATTTACAGGCCAGCAAACCTGAGACTCAGAAGCAGGCAGCCTGGATCTGAGCTCTGGTTTTGGCTAATGCTAGAGCCTAGTGCTGCTCAATGCTGCCTCTCAGTGGCACAGAGATGAACTGCAGATCTATGGGGGATCCCCAGCACAGGAGAAATCAGACCAAGGGGAACGCATGTGCTCACCAGCAGGTGTACCACTGGGGATTGACGGAACTGATATTCCACCACTGAATTCCTACCCAGCCCAGGCGAGGCATCTCCAAGTCCCAGGGGTGCCAACAGAGGCCCCTCATGAGGTAGGAGGAAGGAGAATGGCCCTGCCGCATCCCAGAGCTGGCAGGCTCCTGAAGGCTTCCTGGGAGCAGAGACTCAACTGAAGGCATTGAGCCCAGAAGTCCTTGATCTTTGTCATAGTGGCCTCAGTTTTCCCTTCTCCTCATGCCCTATGTGAGTTTTCTGAAATGCAGTAATTTTTTTTAAGAGAGCGGGACAGTGAGAGAGACAGAGAAAGAGAGAAACAACTTTATTTAGTTTTTCACATGGCCTTAGTTGCTCCAACATTCAGTTGTGTACGTGGTGCTGGGATTTGAACCCAGGTCCTCATGCTTGCCAGGCAAGCACCTAAACCACTGAACCACCTCTCCAGCCCGAAATGCAGCAAATCTGATCATCCCTTCCCCCTTTACAGTATTCGGTGGCTTCCTAGTGCCTCTGGAAGCTATCCTGACCCTTAGGGCTGGCATCTGAGAGCCTTCAAGGGTAGAGACCCTGGCCATCCCACATTTTCTTTCCCCTCTGGGTTGTGACCGTATAGACACTGCTCACTTTTGAACCTGCAGAAGGCTAACCTCTAGGTGTGAGCTCTGGGACTAGAAGAGCAGAGTTCAAACCCTGTCTTCTCTACTTGTTCAGATTCAGTAATTCAATACATGTGCTCAGCCCAGAGTGCCTGGTGCAGAGTAAGAGCTGAAACATTTTTCTCATTGTTGTTATTAGTATTTCCAAACTGGCTCTTGAAAAACACAAAGCCTGGGTAGTAAGCCTCCCTCATCTTGCCTGTTAATTGATTCTTCAATGCTGTTAGCTACATAGTAACAGATAGTAAAATCCCTACCTTTGGAGCATTCATTTATTTATCCAACAAATACTAAATGTTAGGCACTGTGGTACATGCAGGAGACACATTGATACATAAAATTGACATTTCTGCTAACCTCAGGGGGCTAATATATAGCCAGGAGCATGAACCAGAGTCACCTGGATAAATGCATACTTACAAACAGGAATGGGGACTCCAAAAGAGACATCATGGCATTGTGAATATGATAACAAGGGCGGTTTCCTCTCTCCAACTGGGTCAGGAAGGTTCCTGAAGGAAGTGATGGCCAGATGAATCTGGGAGAAAAAGTTTCCATAGCGGCAGGAACAGCACTCTCAAAGGGCTGATGGAGAGAACTGGAAAGCCAGAGCTGTGGGGCATCTGTGGGCACAGTGCAGAGCAGGGCATAGAGCACCCGACTACCTGCATGGGGGTGAGGTTTTCAACCAGGGGTCAGCAAAGTGTAGCCCACGGGACAAATGTGGCTTGTTACAGGTTTCTGTATGGCTTATGAGCTAAAAATGGTTTTCATGTTTTTAAATGGCTGAAAAACTAAAATAACAACTCACAATATGTGTGCTATGGTTTGGATAGGCAGTGTCCCCCAGAAGCTCATATGTGACAATGCAAGAACATTCAGAGGTGAAATGATTCGATTGTCAAAGTTGTGACCTAATCCGGGGATTGATCCTCTGAGAGGGAATAACTGGGTGGTAACTGCAGGCAGGTAGAGTGTGGCTGGAGGAGGTGGGGGTGTGCCTTTGAGATTTATAATTTGTCCCTGGTGAGCGGAGCTGTCCCTGGACAGCAGAGTGGCTGTCCTCCTGCACACTCTTCCGCCATGTTGTGCCTCACCTCTGGCCCTGAGCAATGGAGTTGGGTGTCTATCAACTGAGGCCTCTGAAACCGTGAGCGCCGAATAAACTATTCCTTCTCTAAAATTGTTCTTGTCAGGTCTTTGGCTCACAGCAGTGAAAAAGCTGACGAAAACAAGCGGAAATTCTGTGAGATGCAAATTCCAGTGTCCATAAATAAAGTATGGGGAACAGAGCCACATTTGCTCATTTGTATCCTGTGTGTGGCTGCTTTTGCTCAATGACGTCAGACTGGCATAGTTGAGACAGGGACAGTATGAAGCGCAGAGCTGAAATTATTCACTATCTGGCTCTTTATAAGAAGCCACCATGGACGCCTGCCCTAGATGCTTCCAGTCCTTCCTATGGATAGGAACCAAGGGTCCAGAGCTGCCCAGACCCACCTGCCCCGCTCACAAGCTGTACCTCTGACTGTCCCCACCCTGTTCTCCCCTCAGCCTGCCAGAAGGGAGTGGCCATCCTGCAGAAGGAGCTGGAGCGGATCAACATTCCTGACTTCTCCGGAAGCTTTAAGATCAAGCACCTTGGGAAAGGGCATTACAGCTTCTACAGGTGAGGCTGGTCACTATGCAGACCCATGTGCTGGGGTCACCACGGCCACAAACCCCTCCATTGGGAGTTTGGGATCCCAAAGCCAGTGTTGACACCATCCCAAGGAGACACCACCCCTGCAAGCCAAGTCTAGAGGAAGCTGCAAAAGCTGCTTTTCTGGAACTCTCTATGACTCTAAGGGGATACGTGGTGAAGCCTAAAATTCTCTCTCAGGTCCATGTACCAAGATTTGGGGGGAGTTTCAAAGACAAAGAAGTCTAATTGCAAATGACCTAAATCTGAAGTTATTGGCTCATGTAACTGAAAAGGCTCTGGACTCCTCTGGCTGCAGGTTCAGCTGAGTCAGGCTCAAATGTCACTTCCTCTTGGCACCACTCAGCACCACTTTCTTGGAGAGGATGAATTCTCAGGGCACAGTGCCCTCTCCAGGGACAAGATGACCACAGTAACTCTCACTCATCTCCCCACCTCGCTCAGTCCCTTTGGGAGAGGGCCCCTCCTTACCCCTCTAGCAGAAGTCCCAAGGTTCATTCCGATTGGCCTGTCGCAGGTGACATGCCTCTAGAGCCCCTCGTTGTGGCTAGGGGAAAAGAATGCACCAATTGGCTAAGCCTAAGTCCCAAGCTCCACCTCCTGAACGCGGAGGTTAAGTCAACCTTCTTCAGAGAGGCAGGATGCAGTTGGAGATTGTGTTACCACAAGAGGGTTTGGATGCCGACGGAAAACCCACAGATGTTCTCTGCAGAGTATTATAACCCCCCCATTCATCAACAGATAGTTTGAGCACCTACTACGTGTCTTGCACAGAAGGCTCTGGGTCACTCACAATAGTGGGAACCGATACATTCCACCCCTTAACAGAGCCCATAGTCAGTGGCTTAGAATTTGTTATCTTCATTGATAAGGCAGACACCCAGCAAGACAGAGATGACTTGGCCAGGTGCGGTGGTGCACACCTGTATTCTCATTGGCTCTGGAGGCTGAGGCAGGAGGATCACCAAGTTCAAATCCAGTCCAGCAACTTAGCAAGACCCTAAGTAACTTAGCAATACCCTGTCTCCAAATAAAAAATAAGGCCTGGGGATTTGGCTTAGAGGTTAAGCACCTCTGAGTTCAATTCCCAGTACCAGAGAGAGAAAGAGAGAGATGACTGAGCCTATTTTACAAATGAGGAAACTGGGGCTCAGGGTAACAGCATGATTTGCCCAGGGTCACACAACAGAGTATCATAGAGTGAGATTCATATGCAGATTTATCTGTCTTCAAAGCCCAAGCCCCCACCGTGCCCACATACTCACCAAGACTGTTCTCAGAGCTTCTGGCTCCTTCAGGAATGGGCTGGGTGAAAGGCTTAACCAAGTCTTCACGTAGGCACCCAGGAAGCTGACTGGACTTTTTTCCTTTACAGCATGGCCATCCTCGGATTCCAGCTTCCCAATCCCCAGATCAGACTGGAGCCCCAGGTGGGCCTTAGACTCTCCATCAGCCAAGCCAGTGTGAAGATCCATGGGAAATGGAAGGCAAAAAAGAATTTCTTGTGGGTCTCCATGCCTGGGGGCTGTTGGGAGGACTCTTAGGGATGGGGCCAGGATGTAGGGAATGCCCAATTTCTGCCTTGCCCATTACCACTTGTGGCCACTGGGCTGCCCCAGGGGAAGTTTTCACCTAAGAAGATTCCATTATCACCCTTGGTGAAAAGAAAGCATTTGTCTACGTCTCAAATTGGATGTGGCAAGGCCCAGTTGGTCCACGTGGCTCAGAATGGAAAGTTAAGGGGGCTTTTCATTTATTCCCTTTATCAGCTAGCTATTGCTGCATAACAAAGCATTCTAAGCTTGGTGGCTTAAAAAAATATGTGACTATCTTACGCATCTGTGTATTAGCTGGCACTCAGCTGATCTAGGTTGGGACTTGATGAGGAGGTGCAGCTCCCCCTCCTTGACTCCCTCCAGGGCACATTTGTGTTGGAAATAAAGATGCAAAAGGAAGCAGATGAGGTCATCTGAAAGCCTGGGCTCAAAAATGGCCCACGGTCACTTTTACTCACATTCCATTGGCCAAAGCACATCACATGACCAACCCCAAAGTCAAGAGTAAGGACCCCATGACAGGCAAGCATGTGAATGAATGCAGGGGACTGGCAGATGGGGGCAAATCATCTGAAACAAACCACCCTGCCCACTAGTAATCAGCTCAGACTAACCGAGAGAAAATGCAGGAGCCATGTTGGGTGAAGAGAAGGGCATGCGTTGACTCCCTCACGAGGACTGGTGGGTCCGCCTTCCCCCACATAGCAATCACATAATTCCTTTGCATCTATCATATCACCTGTTGATAAAAATAACAATAATATTGCATCACGCTATACAAACGTTGACTAATTACGTTCATGCACACTGTCTTATCCAAAATCATTCCATTCCTGAGGGAAAAAATATTAATTGATTAATTAATGGGGCTCCAAACACAGATTTCTAGTGGCAAAACTGAGATACACACTCCAGTGTTTCAACTGCCGGTCCAGGGTCTGGGTGAGAAAACAGAAGCTCAGAGACATTAAGAGACCTGCCCCAAGTCTCACAGCAAGGGCGAAGGCTGAGGAAAGAGTTAAGATCAAGGATCTGCCGGGCAGACACGGGTTTGGAAGTCAGATTAGAATCTGACTCTACTGCTCTGAGCTGGGCGACCTTGGGCAAGCTGCCTCTTCTCTCTGCGCTTCCCCTTGTGCTGGAGTGTGGATACTAGGGAAGCCCACCTTCCAGCCCTGGTGTGAAAGTGAGAACAGTCAGGGAGAAAACTCTCTCTCCAAGCCACTTCTCTTCCTTTCCCTTCAGCAAAGCCAGTGGCAGGTTTGACCTGAGCATCGAAGGCACCTCCATTTCGGCTTCTCTGAAGCTGGGCAGTGACATGGACTCAGGCCACATCACGGTGGCCTGTTCCAGCTGCAGCAGCCACATCGACAGGGTTCGAGTGCGCATCTCAGGCAGCCCACTGGGGTAAGACCTTTTGGAGCTGTGGTTGGGAGGAGGGCTCTCCTGATCATCCCAATATGTAGAAAACACACCTGGAGCACGCCCTCCATGCCAGACCTGGTCCAGAGACCTGGGAGGGCCGCTGGGGCTGGGGACTGGGACTGCAGGTGAGGCAGACACTGTCCCTGCCTCAAGGCATAAAGACTCATTCAGTACTCAGCACTGAGCACTTCCCATGGCCCAGGTTGGTGCTAAGCCCTTTATGTCTGCACTAAATGGCACGATCCTCACCCCAAGTCTGCAGGCACGGGTGCATCCATCCATTCCTCGAGTCTACTGAGAATCAGCAATGTAGCAGACCTGTGGGACACATTGAGGAAGCAGCACTGCCTGAGAAGGGCTTGGTGATAAGCAGCCTCCATAGGACCCTATCAACCAGCCAAGCCCTGTTCTAGCACATGCATTATCTCAGTCAATCCGCGTGGTGACTTGAGGAAGGTGGTTTGTGATGACCCCATTTTTAGGAGAGAAAAATCAAGGCACACAGAGGATAGGAAATAACCTGTCTCCCTAGCTGGCCAGTGTTCAAGTTCAGGACTGTCTGTTCCCACACTCTCGGCCACAGGGCCCTGTCTCTTAAAGTTCCCAGTCCAGTGGCGAAGACAAACATTAACAACACATTGCATTAATGAAAGGCTCACCTATGATTACAAAAGGAGATAAAAACTAAGAAAAATGGTACGATGTGCTTCAAATCCAGAACAGGAAAAATTGACCCAGGCTGCGGGCTGGCCAGTTCTTCCTGGTGAAATGACATTTAAATTGGGATGAAAAGGATAAGTAGGAGTAGCTTAGGTAGATGTTGGGGATGGGGTGTTTCAGGCTGCGAGAACAGCATGTGCAAGGGTGCTGGGGTGGGAGGAATTACAGGTCACAGAGGACGTGGCAGGCCAGTGTGGCTGGGGTATAGAGTGGTAGGGGAGTGGCAGGGAAGGAGGCTGAGACAGGGCAGGGCCCCAGCTGCAGCTATCGTGATCCTCATAAACAGATCCCTACAAACAGGGGGGCATGTCCAGTTGAGTGCACCCAATTGGAGCTCGGCGAGGGTGCCAAGCCCTGTTTGGAGGAGGGAGGAAGAACTTCCCGATGAGGCAGCCTCCTGAATCCAGCTCAGGGACACCTGGAAGCCACACATATGTCCCTACATGTCAACCTGCAGGTGGCTGATCCGACTCTTCCATAAGAAAATCGAGTCTTCTCTTCGAAACAGCTTGAACAACAAGGTAGGAGGGACCCGAGTGGGAGGCCCTGGGGCCACATATCTCTTATTACCAGAGTCTGAGGCCAGACGCCTCATTCCAGGGTCTCAACAAACCAGGTCTGGCAGCTCACCCCAAAACCAAAGAGAAAAGCAGCAATGTGGCCATATGGGGTCCGCAACATGAGGCCAGGCATCTCAGCCCTGTCTTTGGGTACTGGCAGGAGTTGTAGGTTTAACTAGAGGAACTGGAGCAGGGGACAAGGGGTGGAAATAATTAAGCCGTCTTGGCCCCACAGTGGTCTGGTTGATCATCCTCTCAGTTCTGGCTCTGTGAGGAGGCTCCAGGGAGGTCTTTTGTCACTTGAGGGGGGACAATTACTACGTGCTGCTCAGGATGTTTATCTGTCAGACCTTTGGTCCATGAGACAATTGCTCCTACCGGGTTGGGGATCAGGGTCAGTCTCATCCTGGGATGATGGTTGGACAGTTACTAGAGACTTCTAAGACCCACTCCAGGAGTCTGAAAGAGGCTGCTGCAAATCCTGCCTCCGGGGTATGAGATAGGTTAGGTAAATTGAGGGCTGATAAACTTTCCATTACCAGTTTTCAGATAAATACTCCCTAAATGATTAACGTGCCTATGTGCAGAGCTGAGCAGACACCTGACCTAAAGGTTAAGGTAATAAAGGAGACAGAAAGGAAAGGAAGGTGGAGAGGCCAAGCTCAACCCTGCTTTCAGTTACCAGAGGGCATCTGAAGACCTAAATGAATAGTCACCGCTTTTCAAGTCCCCGCGTCACTCCACCTTCGCTGGACACCTTTCTTCTCTCTCCAGACCCTCTCAGCAGTCCTTGCAGCCCTTTTGAAACCACAGATTAAGATCCCCAAACTGGCCTTTTTTTTTTTTTTTTGAGAGAGGGGCAGGAGAGAGGAGAGAGAGAGAGAGAATCAATTTTATTTAGTTTCTCATTTGGCCCTTGTGGCTCTAACACTCGGCTGCGCATGTGGTTCTGAGGCTGGAACCCGCTCACCTGCGCATGCCAGGCAAGCGCGCAACCTCAGAGCCATGGCTCCAGCCCCCGGCCTTGTGTATTTAACTGAAGATTTCACCCAGAGGCCAAGAAAGGGCTGCTTCCTCCACCCACAACAAACCTGTCCCCAGGTCCCCATACCTGCCCGAACCACCTCTGCCGTCCCCATCTCCCTGCCAGCCCTGTCTTCCTGAGTCCCCGCTGGCCTCTTCCACCATCTCTACCCAACCTGGATCGCCCACCTGGCGCTCCCACCCAGAAACAAGCTGTCCCCAAAACCTGCAAGTCTATGTTCCCCCCAAACCTGGGCTTTTCCCAGAGGGCAGCAGGAGCCATTGAGTTTTAGGCAAGTGGAGTTTTGGGCCAGATGGATGCTTTAGAATAATCTCCCTGTGCTGGGAGGAGGATTGCTGGGCTGTGAGTCCCGAGACCCCTGGGGAAAGCCATCCCCCAAATTCATATGTTAATGGAGTTTAGGGTGGGGCCTTTGGGAGGAACCCTCATTAAATGGGACCTTGAAGGTGGGGCCCCCAGGATGGAATCAATGGCTTTGTAAAAGGAGGGACCCCCGCTAGAATGCTTGCCCTATCTGGGCCCGAGATGCCCTCCACTGTGTTATGACACAGCAAGATGGCCCAGTACCTTACCCTTGGTCTTCAAAAGGGTATGGAGTAAAACCCTCTTTACATACAAATATAAATTACCTGGCCTCAGATGTTTTCTATAGCAACAGAAAACAGATCAAGAGAGCATGTCTGGATCATTCTGTCCAAAGAACGCTTCCCACTCTGGGTTGCTTCCTCTGTTCTCCCTAGATCTGCAACGTCTTGACTGATTCTGTGGCTACCAAGCTGCAACCTTATATCCAGACTTTTCCAGGTGAGAGCTGGCTGGGAACTGAGCATAGAAGAGCCGGGGAAAGGGGCAGAGTGGGTGTGACAGGCCTGGGTAGAGCTGAGCTGGCTATTTCCAAGTGGCAGTGATCCTTGCCATGAGAAGGAAAAGCCCACACCTGCTCATTCCCCCAGTCTGACCAGGGCCAAACAGCCAGATATCCCAGTTTGCCTTTTTTTTTCCCCCCTAAATATTCAAGATTGAACCCAGGTGTGCTCTACCACTGAGCCACATCCCCTCCCCACTGTTTTGTTTTTTATTTTAAGACTGTCTTGCTAAGTTGCTGAGGCTGGCCTCCTGCTTCAGCCTCCTGAGTCACTGGGGTCACAGGTGTACACCACTGTGCCCAGCTAGATACCCCAACGTCCTGAGGCCACAGTTACATAATTGGCCTGAAATCTGACACTGGTCACTTTATCTGCTGCTTAAAATGGGGACAGTGCTGTATCCCCAGGCCTGTGGTAAGCTGTGAAGAGCAGCAGGAGGTAGGGGGGTCACCATGCTGGAGGAAGTCAGCCTCCCCAAACCTGCCCTCAAGCTAGCATTGTTCTTTCCACTGCTCAAGAGTAAACTGAGGCTCAGAGGAGCGGACCCTTGTTCAAGGTCCTAAAGCCATGAATAGACAGAGGCAGAATCCCAATCTGGAGTATGAGTTTTCTTCCTTCTTTTCTTGGTTCTTTTTTAAACAGAGAAGGAGAGAGTCAATTTTATTTTTCCTTTTGGTTTTTGTTTCTGCGGCACTTAGTTGTGCATATGGTGCTGGGGTTTGAACCTGGGTCCTCACACCTGCCAGGCAAGCGCTCCAAGCACTGAGCCACCACTCCAACCCCTGGAGTTTGGGTTTTCTGAGCTCCAGATCCCATGCTCCCAACTATTGTCAGGGCCCCTCCCATGGAGCCTGCTGGGGGCACCTGGCAGGTGATCGTCCCTGATGCCGAGGCAGGGCCGTCCTGGCACGTTCTGTGCAGTCGCCAGGGCCAAGGTCTGGGTTTGAGTCCTGGCTTCTTCTCTTCCCAGCTGTGTCACCCAAGACACCTTGGATTTCAAAGCCTCAGGGTCTCCTTCTGTGACCTGGGCAGGAAGGCAAAAGGAAGGGCCGATGTTTTTCTAGTTCTCCTTCAGTTCAGCTGGGAAGCAGGGAATCCACACAGATGGAAGCCAGGGGTCCGCAGGTTTCCCTGTTGTACGCTCCCTCCTGGCACCGGCACCTGTGCATGGACAGTCACGCACCTCCTCACCTGGTCCTCCAGCACCTGTGAGGTTATGGGGACCACCCCCATTTTACAAAAAAAAGTGTCTCAGAGAAGTACAAGGACTTCTTCAAGGTCACACAGAGTTCCATTCAAGCCAATGTTCCTTTCGCCTTGACCCTGAGGGGTATTGTTTTTTCCTCAGCCACTCATCTGAGGATTGTTGGAAAAAGGGCATGAGATGGTTCTATGACTACGGGGTGTGGGTTCCTTTCCTCCACGGGGAGCCCAGGGAGGCCTCCCTGGAGGAAGGGACTGGCGCTGGCACTGCAGTGCTTGATCCAAGTTTAGGGGACGCTGCCTGGGAGCTACTCAGGATCCATCTTCTTTCCTCCAGTGACATCCCCATTAGATCCCGTGGCTGGGATTGACTATCATCTGGTGGCACCTCCGATAGCCACAGCTGAGAACCTGGACGGGCACCTGAAGGTGAGGTGTACCCCAAGAACCACATCCACTTCACTTCTGCCTCAGCTCCACCCGGGGCTCCCTGAGATCTTTGGAAATCAGTCTCACAGTGACTCACCCCTTCTTCCTTTCTGTTCCCCGACTCTGTGCTCCCCCGACATCTGCTGCCCCAGCTGCACTGGGCTCCTGCTCTTCCAAACCCATTTTGTCTGCACCCAGCCCAGGGCCTTTGCACTTGCCAGCGCCTCTGCTGGGCGTGCTCCCTCATCCCAGAGAGCCACGCAGGTGTCCCCTGCTTCCCTCCCCAGGGGCGCTCTCCCAGGCCACTCGCCCTGAAATAGCTCTGCTTCCCCCACCCCAGGCTTTTTCTCAGTAGCACTGAGTATGGCATGCACCCACGCACACAATGATGAGAGAGGACAGGGCAGCAGCACCTGGAACCACGCTTGGCACGTGAAGGAGCTCTGTCGGTTTTGTTGGGTGGCAAATGATGGAGTTCACATCCCACCACTTCCCCTGCTCGCCACCCTGCAACCCGACACCTTGACCTTGCATTTGCTCTTCCCACCCCAGGGCCTTTGACCCAGCTGCTCCCTCTGCCTGGAACTCCCGCTCTTCCCAGTGCCACCTCCACCACCCTGCAGCTGCTGCTTATACCCCAGTGGGTCTCTTAGCTGTCACTCCCAGAGCTGCTGTCCCCACCACCCAGCTAGAGTAGGTTGCACTCCCCGAAACTCATTCCGGATTGTGCTCCATCAGTCCCTCCGCAGTTGATAATTTGCTTCCTTGTTTACGTTGGTCCAAAACACATGTGATGTAAAAAAGAAAATTCGGGAGCTGCAGAGGAACCAAGAAATGCATACCCATGTAACAGATGTGCAGACACACACACTCATTTGCACAAGTCACGTTACACACCCGCTTTCCATGAAAGCAGGATTTCACAAAGCGAACAGCTGCCCACACCATCCATGAATGTCCTTTTATTGACCGCTCCGGCTTTCCGTGGACAGCCTGGGACGTGGTGTGTGGACAGTGTCCCCGCCTGAGACATTTTGACTCCCTATCTGTTCCCCACAAACCTAACCTGTTGTTACCAAAACTGGCCCTTTCAGCTTGCCATGGAGTCCATCTAGTATCTCAACCACCAGAGAGATGAGCTTTTTTTACAAGAGAATCGTGCGCAAGGTGACCAGGGGTCTCAACTCTGCCTCGGGAGGAGAGCGCTGGGACATTGACCGGCTGGGCCAGGGAGGTTAACTAAGAGCACTTTTTTTTTTTTTTTTTTTGAGAGAGAGAAGGACAGTGAGAGAGAGAGAGAGAGAGAGAGGGACAGAGAGAATCAATTTTTATTGAGTTTTTCACATGGCTTTCGTTGCTCCAACACTTAGTTGTGTACATGGGTGCTGGAGTTTGAACCCGTGTACTCACGCATGCCGGGCAAGCGCCGTAACCTCCGAGCCACCGCTCCAGCCCCAACTAAGAGCAGTTCTTCAGTTAAGTCGAGAAAAGCAAGTAAGGAAGAAGTCTAGGTTGGCTTGGGGGAGGAAGAGCAGGCACTTTTGTTCAGGTTTTGCCTCCTGAACAGTGATCAACCTTGCCACTGTCTCTGCCCAGGCTCAAATACTTCCTAGAAGTGAAATTGATGGACCAAATTGCATGCTTAAAACACAGTCACACACACAAACACACACGCACGCACACTCAAACACGCACACACACTGGGTGTGGTGGTGCATGCCTACAATCCCAGTGGCCCAAGAGGCTGAGGCAGGAGGAGGACCAGAAGTTCAAAGCCAGCCTCAGCAATTTAGCAAGGCCCTAAGCAGCTTAGCAAGATCCTGTCTCAAAATAAAAAATGTACAGAGGCCTGGGGATGGGGCTCAGAAGTTAAGCACCCCTGGGCTCAATCCCTGGTACCCCAAACACACACACACACACACACACACACCCCACCACCACTACCATCATCACCATCATCAATCACCACCACCACTACCACACCTAAGTGATACAATAGAACAAAACAAAATCAAAACAATTCAGAATTATGCCCGGGAGCAGGAAGGGTTGTTGATGACTGACAACCGTGGGGTGTGTTTCTCCTGGGTCCCGGGTTCTAAGCACTCACACACTCGCATGTGAAAGCCTATCTAGATTTTTTGATGACCATCCTGCTTGCATCTCTCACCTGAGCTCTGAAGATGCTTCCTTCCAGGACGCTGGTCCCTCTTATTTTTTTTAAGAGTTGTGTGGTATTCTGTGGTATGAGCATCAGTCATTCATTTTAAATGATGGCACAATTCAAAGGCACAGAGAATGTCACAGCCCCAGGTGAGCACACTCAGTTTTGAGAAATGTGACATTTTTTCATATTTGCTTGTGATTTTTTTTTTTTGTAATTATGGAAATAACTCCCTGAGCCCTTGCAGACCCACACCTGTCTCCTGGCCCCTCACCCAGGTACCTGTGCTGACGATGGCAGGTGTCCTGGCCTATGTTTTTATACTTTTCATAGATCTTTAAATTTTACATAAATGGTATCCTACCACGTGTATCCATATATAATTTGCTTTTAAAACCTCAACATTATTTTTTTTAGCTAAATAAACGATCTGCTTTTGCATCATGTGGTCAAGTTGCTCTTTAGAAATAAACCTGTGGGGCTGGAGCGGTGGCTCGGTGGTTTCAGTGCTTGCCTGGCAAGCACAAGGACCCGGGTTCAAACCCCAGCACCACGTACACAACTAAGTGTTGGAACAACAAAGGCCATGTGAAAAACTAAATAAAGTTGTTTCTCTCTTTGTCTGTCACTCTCACTGTCCCTCTCTCTTTAAAAAAAAAAAAAAAAAAAAAAAAAAAGAAATAAACCTGTGCCCCCAGCAGCACATGAGCCTTGTCACCAAAACTGGAATAGGATCAGCTTAAAGTGCACACCACCCTCCACGTGGGGTAGCTCTTCTCAAATTCCCCTAGCAGAGGAAGCAAGCAGAGCCTCTCTTCTTTCGGTGGCTTCTGCACTGCTCAGCAGGGCGGATAGAAGCGTGCGCATTGGACTCTGAATGCCTGGGTTCGATTCCTGGCTCTGCCACTTACCAGCTGTGTGACCCTGGGCAAGTCACTTCACCTCCCTGTGCCTTGATGTCCCCTCCCATACAATGAGTGGAATCACACCCTGCACCAAGGCTGGCAGGGAAAAGCTCCTGGAAATTGGCACGGCTGACCTGAACCCATTTTCTCATGGGGCGGAGATGTGGAATTATGATGTCCAAAGGATTCTTGGGGCTCACTCTGTTGCCTCCACCCCCAGGGGGAGTTTTTCAGTCTGAAGCACCGCACCCCAGCTCCCTTTGACCCACCGGTGATGGCGTTTCCTCCAGACCACGACCACATGGTGTACCTGGGCATCTCTGACTACTTCTTCAACACGGCTGGGCTTGTGTACCAAAAGGCTGGCGCCTTGAAACTTACCCTCCGGGACAACATGGTAAGGCTGTGCTGAGGGTGGATGCAGGAAGAACACCAGGCTCAGCGTCCAGGAGACCTTCTGGATTTGAAGCTTTGTTTATACCTGGGGAGTTTCGGATGTCCACTCTGGAGTCGGGAGTCAGGCAGGCCTGAGTTTGATTGCTGGTACAGTCCTTTCAGCTGGGTGACCCTAGGCTAGTTAACCGGCCTCTCGGAGGCTGTTTCCTCATCAATAACAGTACCCTCCTCCAAAGAGCGTCATGAGGGTCAAATGAGATATTAATGCATGAGAGGCACCAGCTCAGGGCTTACTTAGCCTGCGGCACACAATGAGAGACAAACACAGCGGTTCACACCCTGAGCACTGCGTGGGCAGACCCTAGCTCTGTCTCAGCATTGCATCTCCACTATCCTCCTCCTCCTCGTCTCTATCACATATCATGGCTGAGGCTCACTCTGGGCCTCAGTTTACCTATCTGTACATGGGGAGATGACTCTCCTTTCCAGGGTCCAGGCACAGCCCCATCCCCGCCTGGTCACCCCCTGTGGGGCTTCCTCTCATGCTGCTCCTGAGCTCCCGTGTGCCCATTGTGGAAACCAACGGAGGCCACCCAAGTGGGGACATCAGAGCCTGAATAGTCAGAGCAGAGCTGCCTCATCACTGTGTCTGGCAGGACTCAAAGGCGGGTGGGGCCTGGGGTCTGGTGAGGACAGGGAAGCTCTGTGCTGCCCTCCCGAGGCAGTTGGCATGGAGGGGGCTAACTGAAGGGGCATCCTACGCCGTTGGCTTGGTGGCAGATGGGATCTTCTCAGGGGCACAAAATAGGGGAGCTGGCAGTCACTGGCCACGTCCACCCATCCTGGCCAGTAGCTGCACAGGCTGTAGGCGTAAGCGGACATTTCCCTTTGCTTATTCACCCTCCATGCAGAGTTGCCTCCCATGCCCCGCCCTCTATAACATAATCCCCCAAGAAACTCTTCTCTTGCTACAGATGCCCAAAGGATCCAAATTCAAACTGACGACCAAGTTCCTTGGAAACTTCCTTCCTCAGGTACGAAAGGCTTGCTCTTCTTAGCTCTCCAGGTGGACTGGGGGCTCTGGGGAGATCAGGACCCTCTCCAGATGCAGAAGCAACCCCACCTGAGTGGAGGTGGCTCGGTGCAGCCCACCCCAGTGCAGAGACGGCCCTGGACACATATTCCCTGAGCGCCAGCATGCGCCGTGCTGGGAGCCCAGCACAACAGACCATCTGCTGCGCTCCCGCAGCTCCGGGTCCTGGGCAGAGAGAGATACCATTCGGGTACACAAGATAAGGACAAAAACGAGGCAGGCTGTGCGGAGGCATCGGCAGGTGGCGTGGCACCTTTAGTCGGGGACCAGGCAGAGCCTTGGAGTGCTCAGGCTGACTGATGTTCCGCAGCTCCTTGGACAGCACTGAGGCTTCGCAGCAGACAGACCTTTTGTCCCACGGTCCGGAGGCTGCGCTGAGGGTAGCCTTCCTGGTTTGCAGACTCCTGTTGCTTTACTTCAGCGTGCATGGGGTAGATAGAGAGCTCCCGTGTCCCTTTTCATGGGGACACTAATTCCGTGAGCTCAGGCCCCACACACATGACTTCATTTAACCCCATTCCTGTCCTTAGAGGCCCCGTCTGCAAGCACAGCCACACTGAGGGTGAGGACTTCAACATCTGAGCTCAGGGGAGAGGGGACACAAGCCTTCCATTTGTAACACTCTCTCAGGTGCTGTGTGTGTTAGCTTTTGTCACTGTGACCAAAATACCTGACAGACAACTTAGAGGAGGTCAGGATTTATTTGGCCCGTGATTTCAGGGTTTCAGTCCATGGCTGGCTCCAAGGCTGAAACATCGTGGCGGGAGGGTTTGCTGGAGGAAAGCTGCTCAGCCAGAAAGGGGGAGAGAGGAGAAGGAAGGGGCTGGGGACAAGATAAGCCCTTGCTGAGGGCTCCAACTCCAGTGACCAACTAGGCCACGCCTCCTGGTAGTCCATTTAGCCATCAGTGGATTAATCCACCAAATGGATTAATCCACGGATGAGGTCAGAGCTCCAACCATTGCCTACAGCCTCACCTCTGAACTTGCTGCGTTGGGCACCGTGCTTTCAACACATGAGCTTTTCGGGACACTCCAGATCCAAACCATAACGTGGTGGCATCTCTAGAAATTTCTATGGAGGAAAGTACTGGTCTGGTGTGGCTGGTAGGAACTCTGGGGGAATTGTCTTGAAACAGCATTTGCATTACAGTCAAATTAGTAGCAGTAGTATTGGGGGTTGAACCCAGGGGTGGTTTATCACTGAGCAACATCCTCAATCTTTTTTTTTGAGACAGTTACTTAGGCTGCCCTTGAACTTGAGATCCTCCTACCTTGGCCTCCCAAGTCTCTGAGACTTACAGGCTGCTCCATTGAACCCAGAAACAGGCACATGATTTTTACTCAGTTTGGGTTTACCTGGGGGAGAACAGGAGGTCAGCAGAGAGAGGGAAAGTCTCCCTGCTTAGTTCTTCTGGAAGCCACCACCGCTCTCTGAGGAAGTGACATTTGAGTTGAGACCTGAAGGAAGAGAAAGAACCAGGGTAGGGAGGAATGGACGGACAAGCATTCAAGAGGGAACAGAGAATGCAAAGCATTTCAGATGGCACAGACTTGTTGCATTTGACGAGCAGAAAGAGATCCATGTCCTCAGAGATGGAGGACAGGTGCATGGGTGGAGGCCAGCCAGGTGCCAGGTGCCCGATCATATAGTCACTTGAATCTATTCTAAAAGTCGTGGGAAGACGCTGGTGGTGTTTATGCAAGGGAAGGGCAAGGCAGACTCTAGACACATTTTTGTAAAACATTACCTCTTTTCTTGGTTGTCCCTGCTGGGGGGCTGCAGGTGGCCAAGATGTTCCCCAACATGAAGGTGCAGCTCCAGATCTCAGTCTCCTCCCCACCACATGTGACCATGCAGCCCGCCGGCCTCTCCTTCACCCCAAATCTGGAAGTCCAGGCCTCTGTTATCCTCCCCAACTCCTCCCTGGCCCCCCTCTTCGTGCTTGGCCTGGTAAGCTGCTCCCGGGTGTGGGTGGAAGGGAGCACTGTTCTTGGAGTCAGGGGACCAGGTGTGAATCCTATCCAGATTCAAGCCTGGGTAGGTGACTCCAGAGCTTGGGAACTGAGCCACTGTCCCCAGCCACTCCTGGCTTCCACAGGCATTCATTCACCAGCACCACTGTGTCCTTGTTGGTGCAGTCACCCTATTTCTCATTCACCCCTTCATTGACTGTCTTTCATTCATTCCCTCACATCTTTGGTCATTCAGTTAGGCATTGGTGCATTTTCACTCATTCATTCATCTCTCCACTCAATTATTGATTCATTCAATTATTCATCACTTGCTGGACAATCGTTCCTTAGAGGCTATATCCTTTCCTGCTTCTCCATTTATTCAATTACTCATGGGTTTGTCCACTTGCAATTTGCATTTGTTTTTTTTAATTAAGAAATTTAGTTGTTGTACAATCAAAAATGTATCCAAAGTAACATGATATGTATATACATGATAAATATATACATGATATGTATATATTTATAAATCAGAATTACCCCCTTGATCCCTCCCTATACTTGCCCCCCACCAGCGCCCCCCTTCCTGATACATATCCATAGTTGCTCTAGATTATGTGTTACTACGCCTTTGCTGGGTCTAATACATGAGGCTGACTACTTTTCACACAGGCCTGGGTTTAGCTCCAGCATCCACAGATAAGTGAAGACATTTGACCCTTGACTCTCTGGGTTAGGCTAACTTCACTCAACATGATTTCTTCCATAGCCATCCATTCACCTTCAAAGGCTGCAATTTTATATATACATAAACCAGTTTTTTGATCCATTCATCCAGTGAGGGGCATCTGGGTTGTTTTCATAATTTAGCTATTGTAAATTGAGCTGCTATGAACATAGATTTTGCTGTGTCGCTGTAATGTGCTGATTCTAAGTCCCCTGGAAAAATACCCAGAAGAGGGATAGTTGGATCATATGGTGGGCTCATCCCTAGTTTTATGAGGATTCTCCACACTGCTTTCCAGAGGGGCCGTACCCGTCTGCAGCTCCACCAACAGTGTGTTAGTATACCTCTCTCCCCACAACCCCTCTAGCATCTATTATCATTTATAGTCTTCATTTTTGCCATTCTGACTGGTGTAAGGTGATATCTTAATGTGGTTTCGATTTGCATTTCTCTGATTATTAGTGATTTAGACACTCTCTCATGTATTCATTGGCTTGCTCTATGTCCTCTGTTGAGAAGTTTCTATTTAGCCCTTTGGCCCATTTATTGATTGGGTTGTTTATGCTTTTGAGATTAAGATTTTTGAGGACTTTGTGAATTTTGGATATTAGTCCCTTGTCAGAAGAATCACAGGCCATGATTCTCTCCCATTCTGTAGGAAGTCTCTTAACAATTTTGATCAAATCCTTAGTTATCCAAAAGCTTTTTAGCTTTATGACATCACACTCACTGATATTTAACTTTTCTTCTTTCACTTTAGGAGATGGGTTGAGAAAGTCTTTTCCTACTCCCAAATGCTAGAATGTTGGTCCTAACTTCTCTTCCAGCAGCTGCATGGTAGCTGGTTTAGTTCCTAGTTCCTTGATCCATTTTGATTTGACTTTTGTGCAATGTGAGAGAAAAGGGTCTAATTTCAACTTTCTGCAAGTGGCTGTCTACTTTGTCCAGCATCATTTGTTAAATAGGCTGTTTCTCCTCCATGTTATATTTTGTCCCCCTTTGCCAAAGATCAGATGTTTAAAGATTTGTGGGTTTGTTTCGGGGTCTTCTACTCCATTGGTCTTCACTCCTATCTTGATACCAGTACCATGCTGTTTTTATTACTACAGCTCTATAGTATAGTTTTAGATCTGGTATAGCAAAGCCACCTGTTTCATTTTTCTTGCTTAGTAATGTTTTGGCTGTTTGAGTTTCTTTCTTTCTTTCTTTCTTTTTCTTTTTTCAAGAGAGAGACAGAGAGAATCAATTTTTATTGAGTTTTTCACATGGCTTTTGTTGCTCTGACACTTAGTTGTGTATGTGGGTGCTGGGGTTTGAACCCAGGTATCTGCACATGCCAGGCAAGCACCGTAACCACTGAGCCACCACTCCAACCCCTCGGGTTTCTTATTGTTCCAAATAAATTTGAGAATTACCTTTTCTGTAAAGAATATATCTGTAAAGAATGACATTAGTATGTTGGTTGGGATTACATTGAATCTGTATAGAGCTTTTGGCAGAATGGCCCTTTTGATTATATTAATTCTGCCTAACCAAGAGCATGGAACGTCTTTCCATCTTCTCAGGTCATCTTGGATTTCATTCTTCAGTGGCCGATCATTTTCACCGTAGAGGTCTGCAGTTTGCATTTGTGATTCATGTGTGTATCCGTGCCTTCTTTCCTGCACCCGTCATTCACCCAGCCCTGCATACCTTTGCTTGTTCCTTCATTTGCAGATTGGCTTAATCCTTCATATATTCCAGTTTTCATTCTGTTGCTGATTTGCATATTCATGCGATCATCTTGTCACTCCACAAACATTTGGTAGCTCCTCTGATGCCCAGTGGCTGATTTATGGCTGGCGACTGCTGGCCTCTGTCCCCATCAGGAGGCCGGCTGTTAAGCTGAGACTTCTTAGCCCCACTTTGCAGATAAAATGGGCTCTGAAGGGGAAAGCGGAGGTGGGAACCGCGGTTTTCTTCCTTAATCGGTATTTTTTAAATGAATCAGTGAGTGAGTGCCCCCTGCTCCGTCTCACACCTCCCCTTCTGGAGTGGCTCGGAAGTTCTGAGTTGCTGACAGAGCTGGGGAGCAGAGGGAAGCTGCTGACAGTTCAGGGCTCAGCACCATAGAGTGAAAGCAAATCTCCCCCTTCCGTGGGGCCGACCCAGCCATGCAGACTGCTCTTGGAGAAGCTGACCCCAGCCCTCCCTCTCGGGGGCCTTGCAGAGCCCCAGGCCCGGGGCTCAGCCGTGTCACCCTGGGTTGTTGCTTTGCAGACCACGAATGCTATCATGGAGATTGGTGCCAAGTCCAGGAAGCTTGTTGGAGAGCTCCAGATGGACAGGTGAGTGGCTGCCTCCCATTCCTGGGGCCATGGCAAGCAATGGCCTTACCATGCTCACCCACCACCCGTGCCATGGCACAGTCTGCCCGTTTGCAGACAGCGAAACACGCTCACAGGTGTAGCCCCTTGCCGGACGTCACATGACCTAGCATGTCCGACCATCTTAGTTTGCCAAGGCCCGTCCCAGCTTTAGTATTGAAGTCTTGCATCCTGGGACCCTGTCGGTCCAGGCTGGCACATGGCTGGGAGTAGCCCACTCAGGCTTTATGTCACAGTGAACCACAACAGCACCCAGCACCCCATGTCCCTGGCCTTTCTGGGTCCTGGAGAATCCTACTTCAGTTTCTCACCCCATCCCTGGGACTTCAACACCCACCCCCTGCTGGGTGGGTGACAATCCAGACCCTCATGGGATGCCACATGACCTGGGTTGGAATCCATGCACTGGAGGCTGTGGCAGGGGCCGGGGCTCTGACAGAGGCTGCCCGCGTTTGAAGGGAAAGCACCAAACTCTCCAAACCTAGTCTCCCTGGCTGAGCCATGAGCCCAGTAAGTATTCCTGCCAACACTACCGTTCCAAGGATGAAATGAGATATTAACACGGGGGAAGTGCATGGAGCACTTCACAGGATGTAATAAGCACTCGATGAACAGATGGGAAAGAGAAACAGCAATGCAGACGTGGAGGGAGCAGTCGGGTGTGGCAGCACACGCCTGTAATCCCAGCTCCGGAGGCTGAGGCAGGAGGATCTCAAGTTCAAAGCCAGCCTCAGCAATTTAGCTCAAAATAAAAAATATCTTTTAATCTCTGATTAAAAAAAAAGAAAAAGGGCTGGAGCAGTGGCTTAGAGGTTACAGTTTGCCTTGTAAGCACGAGGACAAGAATTCAAACCCAGCACCAGGTACACAACCAAGTGTCAGAGCAATAAAAGCCACATGAAAAACTAAATAAAATTTGATTCTCCCCCCTCTCTCTCTCTAAAAAAAAAAAGGAAAGAAAGAAAGAAAGGAAGGAGGAAATAGAGCAAGAGAGAGAGAAACAGATGGAGACACACTAAGAGGAGCCACAGAGAGAGCAGAGGGAGGGAGATGGGTTGTGGTGAGAGATGTGAGGACCTGACACTGAATTCCGTCCCAGGCGCAGCCTCCGCCTCTGCATCCCGTTTCTGCTTCTCTCTGGCGCAGAGCTGTCCTTCCCAACCTTCAGATCAGCCCCTGAGGTTTACATACTGCTCCTTCCTCCTGGCATCATTTTGACAAGTGTTCCTGCTTCAGAAACATGTGGATTTAATTTGCCTTGCAACACCCACAGGCCTCTCAAACGGAGGAGCCAGGGAGGCTGCAGCTGGGTGTAGCACAGCCTTGGAAATCGCTAGGGTGGGGTAGGGTGCTAGAATCCACGGCGCGTGGACCCTGCGCTGCCGACCCATGGTGAACAGAGGCGGATTTTTAATTTATATGTGTATGCACTGGGGATTGAACCCAGGGGCGCTCTATCACAGAGCCACATCCCCAGCCCCTTAGTTTTTATTTTGAGACAGGATCTCTCTGAGTTGCTGAGTCTGGCTGCAAACTTTTCAATCTTCCCGCTTCAGCCTCCCAAGTCGTGGAGATTATAGGAGTTCATCACTGCTCAAGTTTTATAAATTGGAAGAGTGTTAGACTTTGGTCTCCAGGAGATCTTTTGGAAATCCTGCTTTGCTAACTGTTAGCTGTGTGGCCTTGGGCAGGGTGTTCGACCTCCCTGAGTGTCGGTTTTCTGATCTCTAAGATGGCACATAGTAGGTTCCATAAGCAGCCCTGTGTTTCCCTTTTTCCCTGCCGTCACAGTAAACAATGCTATGAAGGTCATCAAGGGCACATGGTTTATTGGCTCTGGTGACTGGAAAGCCTAAGGTTTTCAGGCAAGAGGGGACCCAGGCGTTCAAATGATGTCCTTAAGAATCTGATTCTCCATCTCTTGGCTCTGCTGTCCCCTCAGCTGTCACCAAGTGGCAGCTTCCTGTCCCCCAGTATTTGCAGCAGTCCTGAGACCAGATCTTGCCCGACCAGCATGAGTCACAGGCCTTGAAGCAGCAGGGGAGGTGGACTACCTCATGGCCAGCGCGCCCCAGGGCTCAGTGTGGGTGGGCAGCACCAAATGCTGCAGGGAATACGTGCCTGTCCCAGAGAGCATTGCAGCTGCGCCAGGAGGAGGGGTGAATGCTGGGTGGGAAACCAGGCCGCCTCCTCCAGTCTGGGCCTCCCCTCCTGGGTGCTCACACCCCATGGGCTATAGGGAGTCTCACTCTCCCCTCCCTCATCACAGGCTGATCCTGGAACTGAAGCACTCAGACATCGGCCCCTTTCCGGTGAGTCTGAGGCCCTGGGCGCCTCCTTCCTTGCCCTGACCTTGTGGCAGTGTGGGAGGGGATGTCACAGGCTCCTAGCCTCACTTGGGAGGCTACGTTATGTGCAAATGAATTAATAGTGCAGCAGCTTGGTGAGGGAGGGCTGAACTGGAATCCTCGCTCTGCTTCCTAATTACGAGGCCTTTAGCAGATCAGAAGCCATCTCTGAACTTCAGGCTTTCCTGGCCCGAGTTAGTGGGTCGAGGCTTAAATGGGACACAGTCTAGTATAAAAAAAATTACTCCACAAATGTTTGTTGGATGGACAAATAAATTACTTTATTGAGCACCTACTATGTGCTGGGTGCTTTTCTAGATGGGGCAGCATGCTAAGCTTTATGGTAGTGAAGAGGCATGAAGGTTGTTTCCATCCAGATCATAGCTACAAAAAACACAATGGTGTGGGGAGGACAGAGAGGGGGAGAAGTGGGTGTGAGAGGTGTGATCAGGGAAGGCCTCCAGGAGGAGGTGATGTTTAGGCTGTAGGGCAAGGAGGAGCTGGGCAAAGCAACAGCAGGAGTCAGGGGACAGTGATGGGAACAAGCTCAGTGTTTTTGGGGAGTGGAGGAAGCCAGTTTGGCTAGGTGGAGCCAGTAGGCGGCATAGGAAGAGATGCAGCCAGAGAGGGAGGCTCACCCAGGGCCTTCTGGCAGGGCAGAGGGCAGCGGGCAGCAAGTGGCATGTCCCCTGCAAGGAGTGACATGCTGTGATTTATGCCTTTCTAAGACACCCCCTGGCTGGGGTAGGGAATGGGTCACAGGGCATGAGAGTCAGATCTCATGACCCGTGGGGTGGCCAGTGCAGGTGTCCACGTGAGAGGACAGCGTGGGACTTGCTGAGGAAGTGGGGGAAAGGGGGAGGGTTGAAGCCGTTTGTTGGAAGTAGATGTAGACAGAACTTGGTTGAGATTTGATGTGCACAATGACAGGCGGGGTCATCAAGGTGGTATCTGGGTTTCTGGTTGAGCAACTGGGTGAAGGCAGAGCCATGCGCTGGATGAGAAAGGGCAGGTGGAGCCGGGGGCAGCGTCCCTCCAGCCCGACGGCACGGTCACTACCTGGGAATCACTGGTCATCAATAAACAGAGGCACCTGGTGGCCCTCACAGGGGCACTGAGAACCGCTTATAAGTTCCACTCAAATGCTCTTCAACACCGTCCCGTGTCTCATGTCTGAGGCCACTGTGTGTTGACATGTCCAGTGTCTTGCTGCATGTTGCCTGAATTTCCTGCAGGGCTCTAGTTGAACCTGTTTCCAGTGCTCTGGAGAGCATCTCCTTAGGTCCCTGAGATGCCCCCAAGTCCCCATCAAAGAGCCTCGGAAGCCACCCAGCCCCGGAAGTCAGACCTTCACAGCCTCCTCTCCAAATCTGCCCAACGCACAGCCAGCCACTTCCCCCTCACAAGATCACAACAAGCAGAAGACCGGAAAGCAGCCTCAGTGTGTCCCTGCATTGCTCCACTCCGGGGCCAGGCTTCCCGGGGCTTGACGAAGTCAGTGGCTGACTTCTGGTTCTGCACACGATAAAAATGTGAACGTCCCAGGATCAGAGGAAGGAGGGCACCACACTTGTGAGCCCATGGAATTACACCTGGGGAAGGAGGCTCCATTGTTCAGAAACAAAACACACACATTTATTCACAAGTTGTAAATGTCACCTCTACGGTCAGTCGTCTTGATGGTCTCACAATGTTTTTAAATTTTTTATTATTGCCAAAGCAAAACATACACTACATAGAGTTCAGAACCTACAGATTTATCAAACAGAAAAGGCATTCGTATTTCCCCCTCTTAGTTTGTAATTTGGAATATATCCTTCCTGACCTATTGCTATGCCTATCTAATTAAAAATGACACATGTGGACGGGTGTGGCAGTGCATGCCAATAATCCCAGCTACTCAGGAGGCTAAAGCAGGAGGATTGCAAGTTTGAGGATAGTCTGGCAACTTAGCAAGACTCTCAAAATAAGAATAAAAAATGCTGGGGATGTGGCTCAGTGGTAAAGTGCCCCTGGGTTCAATCCCTGGTACCAAAAAAAAAAAAAAAAAAAAAAAAAAAGCCTGATTCTATTTGCCTTCTTCCCTGCGGTGACTTTTTTTTTTTTTTTTTAAGAGAGAAGAACAGTGAGAGAGAGAGAGAGAAAGACAGAGAGAATCAATCTTTTTTGAGTTTTTCACATGGCTTTTGTTGCTCTGACACTGAGTTGTGTACATGGTTGCTGGGGTTTGAACCCGTGTACTTGCGCATGCCGGGCAAGCGCCGTCACCACCGAGCCACTGCTGCAGCCCTTGCGGTGACTTTTTAAGCAAAGGCTTTCTGATGCCCTTCCTCACCACCTCTGTGGGAGGTGATGCTCCTTACAGTTTAAATGGGGCTTTAAGTCTGGAGCCCTGGGAACAACAGAGGTCACCCCTTGAGTTCCGTCAGGCTGCGGCATTCCTGGTCATCACTTGCCCCTGGGTGGGGTGCAGGGTGCTGAGGGCTGCTGCCCTGACCACATGGGTTGCTCTGGTCTCCAGGTGATGCTGCTGCAGTCTATCATGGACTACATTGTGCCCAATTTGCTGCTGCCCAAGGTCAACGGTAAGAAGCTGTGGAGAATCGATTGGCTGTTGTCCTGGGGACAGGGGGTGGGGTTAACCATCTAGAGGTTCCTCATAGCCGATCCAGCTGTGAGACCAAATGAACCTCAAATGGCTTCTCACCCAGAAAGGGAATGCAACCAGAAAGGTTCTACTATGCACCAGCCGGTATTTCAGCCAGTCCTTACAATGCCCTGGGGAGACAGGGTTGCGAGCACCTATGGTTTTCACAGGAGGAAATGAAAGATCGGAATGGTGAAGGGCCTCATGCCAGGTAACAGGCCAGGCTGCAGGTGGAGTGTGGGTCACAGCCCTGAAGGCAGAGCCTGCAGGCTTTTTCCAGCTCTGGGAGGAAGGCCAGGGATTCTCCTGCTAACCTCTGCAGAGAGCTCAGAGCTACCAAGCTGTAAGAACTATAGGCAGCCTGTCCCTAACCAGCAAGATCCAGGGGCAAAGGGACCACTGGAGGGTCACTGATGTGTGACCAGGATATTTGAAAATTATAAATTAGGCCAATGAAATATGACATAGAATGTGGTCTATCCTCCACCTCAACACACATGGCTTCATAGTGACCTGGGGGACAGATTGGAATGCAGTTCTCCAATGTTCCAGTCACTGTGTGGAGGTATGGGGAGGGCTGGCCCCTGGCCACTGCCCATCTCAGGCTCCATGCTCAGCACTGGGGACTTAATGCACGTGTGCAGGGACACCCCTGATTCCAGGTCCATGCTCCACCCACACCACTGCCAAGTGGCTGCCCCTTGACTGACACGTGGGTGTGGTACACACCATTGCCCTGCACTCTTGGGAGGGCGCAGCTGGAAACCCACACAGAGCCTTGGGGCCAGTGAGAACAACAGGGTGGTGGGGTGCAGACCCCAGGACAGCCTTCCCTTCAGGCATGCCCACCCGTGCCACCCCCTGCCTGCTCCCTCACCCTTCAGCTGCCCTGCCCTGGTCCTCACCATCCGTCTCCATCACAGAGAAGCTACAGAGAGGCTTCCCTCTGCCCATGCCTGCCAGGGTCCAGCTCTACAACTTGCTGCTTAAGTCCCATCAGGTGAGTCCCTAAGGTCGCCTGTCCCCACCTGTTGCATAACAACAACCTATTGCTGCGGCAGTTGCTCCGTGCCAAGCCCTCCTGTGCTTTCAACCCTTACAACAAACTTGGCACATGGTCATTGTCAGTAAGCAGAGAGGAATGACTAAAATTCAGAAAGTCACACAGCAGTCAGGTGAAGGAGCTCACGCCTGCAATCCCAGCTGCTCAGGAGGCTGAGGCAGGAGGATCGCAAGTTCAAAGCCAGCCTCAGCAACTTAGTGAGACCCTGTCTCAAAATAAAAAAAAATAAATAAAAAAGGGCTGGGGAATGCGGCTTAGTGGTTAAATGTTCCTGGGTTCAATCTCCAGTACCAAAAAATTAATAAATTAAAAGGCAGGTGCATGAAATACTTCACACATATGTTGCCTGCTGCCTTTTGCATCCAGGGACATGTGAGGCATAGTGGGGTGTAACACAGGGTTGGCGCCTGGCAGATTGAAATGCAGAAGAGGAGGCCCCCTCTTGGCTTCCGCCCGGCCTGCCCTCTGCCAGTGTGTGATGCTGCCCGTCCCTCGGATCCCTCGTCTCTCAGGCCCCCTCTGCTGCGGTTCCCCAGCCCCTCCCCAGCCTCTCACAGTCTCCTTTGTTCCCTTGTCCCCCTCCTTACCCGCTGGCCATCTCAGGATTCCTCCCAGGCCTCTTCTGTTCCCCACTATTGACTTTCCCTGGTCACTCTCAAGTCCCTCAAATCATCTGCCATCTCGGGACTCCCCAGCATCCCAGCCATGGCTCAGCCTCCTTGTTCTTCCTGAACTCCTTCCTTGGGTGTTTGCTGTCTTGTCCGTGTCTCCACCCAGTGTCACCTTCCTGACAACTGAGGGCCTCCTGGGAAACCCCAGCATCACCCGGCTCCTTGCTCTCCCCCACCCCCAAAGTCAGTCAATCAATCCCCAGTTCTTTAGACCAAGGGGCCAATGGGCCTAAGAGACTGGAGAGGAATAACCGAGAGAGCTGAGGGAGCATCTGCCATCTTCATCATGTTTGTTTGTTTGTTTGGGGTTTTTTGTTTGTTTTAAGAGAGAGAATCGATTTTATTTTATTTTTCAACTGGCTTTTGTTTCTCCAGCACTTAATTGTGTACGTGGTGCTGGGGTTCGAACCTGGGTCCTCGTGCTTGCCAGGCAAGCGCTGTAACCACTGAGCCACCGCTCCAGCCCCCATGTTTATAATTTAAGAAGAAAAAAAAAAAGACCTCTCGCACAATTTAATTTCTTCACTTCTGAAAGTTCTGAGTGAAGGGCACAAAGGAACAGAGAGAAGTGGTTTTTGCAGTCTTGATTGGAACAGGGAGTCCCAGGAGCCACGGTGAGGCAGAGATGACAAATGAAGGCCTCCCAAACAGCCCGGGGGTCTCCGCACCAGAGAAGGAAACAGCTGCCAGGGAGGCTGCTGACAGATCTGGGCCCTGGCAGCTGCTGATGTGCCGACCCACACACCAGACCCCCAGAACCCCCACGGGTGCCCTTCTTTCTGGCAGCAGACAGGCCCCACCTGGCTCCCAAAGTCTCCTTCTTAAAACCCAGTTGCCCCCACTCTCACCAATGAGGGCGGCCTTCCGGCGCTGATGGCGTTCCTTCTCCCCCTAGAACTTCCTGCAGCTCGGAGCAGATGTCTACCTTGAGTGAAGCCAATCTCCTGCAGCAGGGTAGGGGCCCTGGCACAGGCTGCCTTTCTCCAGGGAATCCTCACTAGACCTTGACCAAGGGCCCCTTGCAGATTTCTCCCAACTCAGATCCAGAAATGATCTAAGCACGGGGCCCTGCTCGTTGGAAGAGAGTGGTGTGTGTTCCAGGGTTTCTGAGCTCCTTTCAAAGTTGTTTTCACTGTGTATCCTCCAGAAATTGCATTCATTTGTAACCGTGAGATTTCTCTCTGGGCTTTATTCCCTTCCCTCCCCCCCACAAACAAGCAAAACAAATAAAAGCCTGTTTTTTCCCTGTGGATTCTGTGTTGCTATTGTTTTTATTTTGTGCTCATTCATTCATTGGCTGTAACCGGTACGGTCTGTAGAGACACTGCATAGCACAGATATAATCACCTCTTTATTCGCAAGGAATATATTGAGTTCCCCCATTCCTACACTAGCAGAAAGTCTCCTATTCCAAGTGTCTTGGGGATTTTTAGTGCTAAGGGAGCTTCCTTGCATAGCCCACTGGGCTGTTGCTCCTGCCACCACCACACGCTGGCGCTGTTGAACAGCTATACTGCGCAGCCTGGCTTCCCCCTGCACATTTGGGCTCCAGGGCAATGGCTCCTTTTGTCTAAGTCCTCCTGCCCAGTCATTGTGGTCACTGTGGAACCCTGGACTAGGGAAGAGAAGCTACCCTTGGGTGCACCTCTCCACATGGAAGCCAGATCACCAGCGCAGACTGTCTTGGACCTGTGGTGGGTGTCCTTGGGGGCCTCTGGCCATTTCCTGCCATGGGACACCAGTGGGATGGTCTCCACTGTACTTCCTGCTGATCAAGCTGTCCTGGGAGGCCTCTCTGAGGTGCGAACTTTTGATCTGAAACTGGAATGAGCAAGAACCTTCCTCCTGATGGGCTGGCAGCAGGCAGCAGGTGGAGGAACTCCACCAAATGTAGTTTCTAAAATGGCATTTTTGTGCCATCTGACAGCTTTGGAAGGGTGGGGATGAAAGGAGCTGGTGCTAATTATGAACCTAAGTTTTTATTCAGATTTCAGCCAGGCTGGCAATGGTGAGGATGGGGAGATGCCTGGGTACCGAGGAAAATCAGGGAAAAGGTATTTTAGAGGAAAATGTACCCAAGTCAGCTATCATCGATTCTTTGCTGAATGGAGGTTGCGGCTCTAGGGCCACATGGGTAGGAGGACTATTGATCAAACGCTAATAGAGCCAGCACAGCACAGGTGATCTCTTGAAACCTTACGGCTTTCTCCCTCTACTCAGGCAGGACTTGTTCAGCCCTTTTAGATTGAGTCCTCCTCCACAAACCACACGACTGGCCTGTGGCAAAAGTTGGGATTCTTATCCCTTTCCTCTTTTCACTCCTCGTAGATGTCAAAATCCTATCTGTTTGGAGATTTGGTTTGTTTGATGCAGGACTGCTGTGCTCAGTTGCATAGGCTGCGCACTGTAAAAAGGCATTAAGCTCAGAAAACAAAAATCCCTAATTTGTCTACAAGGAGGTACGTACACCTGTTTCTATCTGCCAAATAAATAGTGTCAGCCCTGAACAGAATCAGAAGAGCAGCCAGTGAGGTTGGAAGAAAGCAGAGGGAAGCATAGCTTGGAATGAAGCTAGGAGGCTGGGATGATTCTGGGTTTTGTCCCAAAAGATAGGGGAAATCCTCAGAGAGATTTGAGCACAGGAAGGACACAATCCAATTCACATTTTTGAAAGAACCCTCTGGCTGCTGCGGAAAGAACAGCTGCTGGGTATGGAGATGTGACTCTGCTGCCTTTCCCGCCCTCGCCCTGCTCCTGGAGCCCTGTGCCAAGCCTCCTCTTTCCAAAACACACAGGCAGCTGCTGCCCACTCTAAGAAACAAATGTGATCATGTCTTGGGCCCAGCAAATTGAACACACTCTCCCCTGGGAACCTCTCTTGTTTGTGCTTTGGATTAGAGGCACTTTCCCCCAGATACTCCAGGTGATCTGCCAAGCAGCCTCCAAACCCACTCTTCAGGCACTTTCTCCCTCAGGCCTAGCACCACCTCCTCCTTGTGACTGCTCATGTATATGGGGTTTCTTTGGGGGCACTGAATGTATTCTAAAGTTAGATGGTGAGGTTGATTTTGCAACTCTGCGTATACTAGAACCCCTTGGACACTTGAAATGAGTTGTGAGAAATAAAATTCCAGCGGCCCATTTTCAGAACATAGTATTTAGCCTTAATTGGATCCAACTGTAACCATTTTCATGATAACCCTTCTCTTTGCCCGCCCCAATTTTAAAATCAGCCAATCATGTCGATTGCAACCCTAAACTCCTCCAATCGGAGTGAAGGACAGCACTGCACTAGGGATATAAGCAGGCAGACGGCCTGCCCAGGAGTACTCGCTAGCCAGGCTCCAAGAGCACACCCTTCTGGCAGGAGTCAAAGTTTGCCTTACCCGCTCACTTTCTGGCACGTTTGATTGCTTGTGACACTTCAATATTTCTGACAACTTTGGTGCCCAACGTGGGGCTCCATACATCACCTAGGGGTCAATAGGAATCCCCTCTTTAGAGGAGATGTGTCCTGCTGCCTTGCTGTGGTGGCTTCAGAGCTGGGGAGGAAACTGCAATCCTGAGGCTGACAATGGACCCCAAAATCTAAAATGGATTGGCAGTGTGGGGAGGAGCCCAAGCAAGCACTGAAGCAACCAGGTAACCCCTGCACAGTCCAAGGTAGGAAAGTGTATTCTCAAGCTTGGGAGAGAAGTACTCTCTGGGTTGTGTGAGTGTGACGACTGAGACATGAGTGCAAGAAACCCCCAAAAGGGAACGGGGTTGAGACTCTATTCAGAGACACAAGACCACACCCAGGAAAGTGGGATAGGGTGTGTGTGCAAGAAATCCCAGTAAGTTGGATTGAGCATGCAGGAGCCTAGGGTATACCAGGAGCCTCCAATAAAGGAGGGTTGAATACACACTGAAAAAAATAGTTTCAGGAACTGTCAAGAAAAAATGGGGAATAAAAATTCTAGTCCTAGGAAGAGGGAAAAACAATGGAAAGATCCCATAGGTAGGAATCTTCTTTTCCTTTGAAGAGTCCTAGGCAGGAAAATAAACAGTGGTGATAGTGGAAATAAATCTCTGCCCCATGGAGGACGAGTGATCACCTGAACCTTTGGTTTCAGGGTCCACCATGGCCGACAGACTCCATTCCTAATGTTCCCAACTGCAGAGGTTCTTTCCGTGACAGCCTCTATTTAATTCCTAAAGGATTAAATGTGATAGTTCTTTTTCCCTTACATACAGAAATTTGATACCTGGTAAACAGTTAACAAATCTTTGTTTGCTATCTGTTTTATATATTGGCTAACAGATAAATGAGTACTCATAAATGTAGTGAATGGATCCAAATTCCTCTCCATGCATGTGATTTAAATAAAAATGTAACAAAAGGGCCAATTTCACTGGTAAGAACAAAGATGCCTTTGAAATTACTACCCTCACACTTTCGTAGGTGGCTAGCTGATCAGTGTTGGTTTAATAAAATATTTAAAGTGCAGTGTCCTTTGCTTCTGATGATTTTTCCTTGGCAGGAATAATCAACTTAAAGTGTTAAATAGACTTACTTCATATGTTGGTTTCCATGGCTAACCTGTTACAAATGAGTAAATTAGTTTTAACATAACTGGGATTAATCTTCATAAATGTGTTTGTTAGAGGAGACATCTGATTAATTTGCAAAGTTAAAATACTGAAAACATCAACTAAATATAATTTTAAATACTCTTGGCTTCTTGAATTCCATAAGGTAAATTTATTTGGGTCTATTAATTGTGTTTTTATAAATTGGCAAGTAATTAAAAAAAAAGGTTTAAGAATGCTGGTTTCTGGGTCTTAACCTAAAAGCAAGGTTACTAAGAGTTAAAATTCTGACAGATGTAATTCTGTATGCATACAAAAGCTTCAGCTGTGTTTTTATTAAAAGTACTATAAAGAGCAAAGTATTTCATCTTATTAAAAAGGAGTAAGGTTTGTTTAAATGAGAGAAGTTGGAATGTGAGGGGACCCTAACAGAGATTTTAATTTTAATTTATTTTATCTCATTTTATTTTAGAGAGAGGGACAGTAAGAGAAAAGAGAATAAATTTTATTTCGTTTTTCACATGGCTTTTGTTGCTCCAACACTTCGTTGTGTATGTGGTGCTGGGGTCTGAACTCACGCACTTGTGCATTCCAGGCAAGCACTGAAACTGTCGAGCCGCCTCTCCAGCCCTAACGAGGCTTCATGACTGCTGGATAAAGTCATTGATTCGAGTCCATGCTGAATAGGTATTAGGAAAAGTGTTAGGGCTAACAGCTGAAATCTCCGTTGTTCAGGCCTTTGGTCCACACGCACCTCCATTTTCCTGCAGCTCTGGGACAAAGGAATTGACTGAAATGTTTAACCTCAAGGCCTGGCCTTTACATTAGGGGACACCTTAATTGTGGCCCGTGACCCTGAGTGCCTGACAATTAACTAGCCTATCTTATTCAGGGGGTGAAGGATGCTGGCTACAAAGGACAGGACAATAAGTTTCAGCACTATTAGTTCATGACCTGGGGACAGGGATAGTCTCCCTTTCAAGATCTGACAGGATGCTGGGCATGGTGGCACACGCCTGTAAACCCAACAACTGGAGAGGTTGCGGCAGAAGGATTGCAAGTTCAAAGCCAGTCTGAGCAATTTAGCAAGGCCCCAGCAACTTAGCAAGACTCTGTCTCCAAATAAAAAATAAATAAATAAATAGGACTGGGAATTTATTATGGTTTGGATGAAAGATGTCCCCTGAAAGCTCGTGTGAGACAATCCAGGAAGGCTGAGGTGAATGTTTGGATCATAAGAGCCGTGACTCAATCGGTGAGTTAATGTCGTGATATGGATTGACGGGTTGTTAACTGTTGGCAGGCAGGGTGAGGCTGGAGGAGGTGGTCTTTGGGGGTGTGCTTCTGAGGTGTGTATTTTGTATCCGGTATGGAGTTTCTCTCTCCCTGCTTCCTTGCACCACACTCCTCCGCCATGATCCCTCAATCCCTGAGGAATGGACCCGGTCTTCTATGAATTTAGACCTCTGAAACCAGAGCCCCAAATAAAATTTTCCTCCTAAAATTGTTCTTGTTGGGTTTTCTTAGTCACAGCAACAAAACAGCTGACTAAAATGAGGTGTGACTCAGTGGTTAAGCACCCCCAGATCCAATCCCCAGTACCAAAAAGAAAAGAAAATTCTGACAGGCTATCCCATTTGGGCAGGGGATATCCATCACTGTGGTAGGGCAATTCCCGCTATGGCAGTATCCCACCAAACTAAATGCATGGGGGGACTGGCAGGATAAACACTGCACCCAGAAAAGAACAAAACAAAAGCTGAAGCCGACAGGTTTTGTTGGTAGTCCCTGTAGAGGGATCTCCAAGGAAGCCTAAAGAAAAGGGTGAAAAGGGCCTTCTCCATTGAATATCAATATGTCTAGTGGAAGAAAAGGGCCCAAAAGAGGTCTCTGGGTACAATTGACAGTGGGGAACTTGGTTAAAGTTGATGGCATTTTGATGATTCTTGAGCTCAAGAATGTCCTGTGCTCCAACCATCTGGGAGAAGAAAAACTTAAGGCACAGGTTTTGTGTATGCCAGATTCCCAATCCCTCTGCTGGGATGAAACTTGTTGTAAATTAAATGGAAAGATAATATTCATAAGGATTATTTCAAAACACAAATTTATGAAAGGGTCTGAAACCAGAAAAGATTAAAAGAAGAAAGTTATAGGTATGGAAATGTATTGTAGTGTGAAAAATTAGAAGGTAAGGAGATGTTTTTGGATGAGAAAGTATTGTTCGTGTGGTAAAGTAATATTCTTGTGCGAAAGTCTAAGATGAAAGAAAGGACAAAACTAGCATGTAAACAAGTTGTAGAATGTCTAAGTTGCAGAACGTTTGTGCCCTCTAAGGTCAGCTAGAACCCAGGGAATGACAGGGCTGCTCTAAGTGTCTTGCAACTCCAGGTAAATCACTTGACCTCCTGAGCAGAGGGATTGAGAGGACCCTAAAGAACAGGAAGCCAAACAAGGCACATTCTGCAAAGAGGAGGATCACTAGAGAGGGAAATGTTCCTGAAGCTCCCAGGGGAAGCCACATGTGGTCAGCAAGACCCTGACTCATCCTGGCAGATGGTAGAACTGGTAGAGGAAAAGTTAAAGGAGAGAAGAGACTCCTCACAAGTTCCCATGAGTGATCCCCGACAAATCTCACCTGACTCTAACACCGGATAGGAAAGAGGTCAATGTTGACCAACTTGGTCTTACACACCTGGGAGGGGAGTGTAACTAATGACAGTCATACATGGGCATTTATTTTTTTTATTTTCTTGGTCCTTTTATTTTATTTTATTTTTATTTTGGTATTGAGGATTTAACCTAGGGGCACTTTACCACGGAACCATATCCCAGTCCTTTTTTTTTTTTTTAATTTTGAGACAAGTTCTCACTAAGTTGCTAAGGCTGTTCTTGAACTTGCAATCCTCCCACCTCAGTCTCCCAAGTCACGGGGACCACAGGCGTGCGCCACCACACCTGGTGCTTGGTCCTTTTTTTTTTTAAATTAGAAGTATATAGAGATACAGTTGAGGGGGAAACATATACATGGGCATTTACAACAAAAGACAATGGTTCTTTTACTTGAGATGTACATTTATGTCTGTCCTCCCAAAAGTAAGTAAAATTGGGAGCTTATAAAGGAGGGCTTTTTATACAAGAGCGTGATAAATGTCACAAGAAGTTCTGAAGTTCTGTAAGAGTCACAAGTTTGTTCTGAGTCAATTTGAGACCTATCTGTGCTTTTTTTTCTGGTATGATTACTATGAACTGCTGCTCAGACTCCCCTTCTAGAGTTTGCAATTCATCCCTTCCAGCCTGGCAACTTGATTTTAATCAATAGCTGGAAAGAAAGCAATCTTCAACTGAGCAGGAAAGAACCTTACCCAGCGCTCCTAATCACCAGGATGGCTATCCAAACCACTAAATAACAGAGAACTCATTACGATGGGTGATTCCCACCTCAGAAAGTTAACGCATCCAGGCACAATGCGAATGGACCCAAAAGGTATTAAAAAGGAAAATGGGGATTGTGCGAAACACAAGTCCAGTGTTCCATTTTCAGAAGGTACTGGTGAACTTAATTGCATCCATCTGTAGCCATTCTAATCGCAGCGCTTTTGCCTGCCCCAGTTTTAATAGCAGCCAATGGTGTCGACTACAACCCCGGGCTGCTCCCATCAGGACAAAGGGCAGCCGTGTTAGGGATATAAGCAGGCCGGCTGCCTGCCCGGGCAGGCTTACTAGCCAGGCTCTGGTAGCAGCCCCTTCTGGCAGGAGTAAAAGTTTGCCTTGCCCACCCACTTTTGAGTACATGCTTGATTTCTTGCAGCACCTTGTTATCTCTAATATGAGTAAATGTTATGGCACGTAAAATATATGGTCAGTAAAGTTTCAAAAAAATTAAAATATTTTTTTAAATGTCCGCTGCAGAGTGCCTGAAAGCTTCCCATTTTGGTGGCTTCCTGGAAATGCTAACTTACTGAATATGAGGGAAGGTGCCTGCCCTCCTGGGGGAAGAGAAGGGGAGGGGACACGGGGACACTGGACCCAGGTTCACACCCTGCTAGTGACTGTGAAAAGCCCTGCCTTGCTTCCACCTCTTCAGGTTAATTATCCCATTTAATTCTCATGACAACCTCCAAAGGTAGGCAGGATGTCTGTCATTTTCCAGAAAATTCCATAGAAAGGTCACACGGCCTGCCCAACTGACTTAGCTCATGACCTGCAAATGCTACTTAGCCTCTCTGTTCTTCTTTCCTCCTCAGACAGGAGAGAGAAAATCTTGTCCTCAGCTGGGTATGGTTGTGCTCACCTATAGTCCCAGTTCCTTGGGAAACTGAGGCAAGATCGTGAACTCAGGAGTTTAAGAAATATTGCAAGACCCCATCTTTAAAAAAAAAAAAATCTTGCCCTCCCGTTTGGCATGAGGTCGCAGGAGCCAAGTTACAGCACAGCCTTGAAGAGCCTGAACTTCCAGACGCCTTGCTTGCAAATCCCAGCTCTGCTGTGTATCAGCTGCGTGACCTTGAGCAGTTTATTTGACTGTCTTCAATTCCATTTTCTCAGCTGGAAAGCAAGCATCAGAATAATACCTACCTTGTCCACTGTCGAGAATCAAATACAAGCGGAACCTGTGCGATGGGAGTTGACAGGGAAGAGCCAAGTTAGCTCTACATATTCATAACCTCATTCTCACCAAACAGCAAGGACTATATCTGGCTTGTCACAACTATAATTCCAAAGCCTGCCACATAATAGGCGTTCAATAAAAGTGACCTAGGAGTTAGCCAGGCATAGTGGTACATGCACTGGTAATCCCCGCAACTTGGGAGGCTGAGGCAAGAGGATGGCAAGTTTGAGGCTAGCCTCAGCAACTTAGCAAGACCTTATCTCAAAATAAAAATAAATAAATAAATAAAATGGACAGGGGATGTGGCTCAGAGGTAGAGCCCCCTGAATTCAGTCCCTAGAACTGTAAAAACAAACAAACCAGTGACCTAGGAGTTGATTCCACCATCTGTGTGACCCAAAACCACTGTCAGGAATTTATACACCGTCCAGGGCTATCTGCCTGGACCAGTCTGACCCAGGAATCAGAGCGGCTGGCTAGAAGTCTGCTCCTCCTCAGCAGCTCAGTATCGAGCTCATGTTGTGACAGTCAGTCCTTCTCCCTGTCTAGGCTCAGTTTCCCCAAAGGTAAAAGCAAAGGTGCTCTGGAGCTCAGGATTCAATAAAGTGAGCTCTGGAAAATATTAAACAATTTCTTCTTGCTGAGAAATTTCCACTTTCACAGAAGCTCCTTTGGGGCCCCAAAGCCATCAAGATCTAAAAAAATAAAAATAAAAAATGAAACTAGTGCTGGGATTTCGAATGCTGCCAATTGCAGGCGTGAAGCGTGGGTGCATGATCGCACATGACGGATTTGTTGTTATGTGCTCATACATCCACACAGCGTCGGGGATAATAGGGTCAATTTCATTCTGTTGATTTATTCACTTAAGTTATATGGTCTGGGGAGCAAACCCAGGGGTGCTTTACCACAGAGCCACATCCCCAGCCCTTTTTATTTTTTAATTTTGAGACAAGGCTTCCCTAAGTTGCTGAAGCTGGCCTTGAACTTGCACTCCTCATGCCTCAGCCTCCTGAGTCACTGGAATTACAGGTGTGTGCCATTGTGCCTGGCATGACGGCTCTCACTTTTGCAGACATGGATGGACAGCCTGGTAGAAAAAAGGACCAGGGACCTGACTAGTGTTGGGGTCATGTTGCTCCCTGAGCCTCTGTTGAGTCCTGGGTCACCAGCCAGGGTTGGGCCCTGCAGAGGTGGAGTTCTGGCCTGGGCCTCATGGGATGCTGGCTGGGCAGCTCTAAGGTCCAAAGGTCACCAACCTATAAATGGCCTCCAGCTGGGGACATCCTCAAACTGCCACCAGAAAGTGCGTCACATCCCCACGAAGTCCCCACTCTCCAGACTGTCCTCTCATATTCTCCAAGCTAGAAGGGGCCGTGGAAGCCACCTGCTCTGTCTTGTCATTTGACATGGGAGACCTGCGGCCTGAGGAGGAGGCCCTGTGCAGCCACAAAGAGTCATGGGGCAGAGCTGGAGGAGTGACTTCCCCCAATCCAGGGAGCAGAGGCCCCGAGGCACTCTGGGGCGCATTTGTGAGCCTTCCTGCCCCCAGGCCTCAGTCCTTGCTGTTTGCTGGGTCCAGAATAGCCATTCCGAGGCCAGCTCCTTCTCATCCTTAGGGGCTCAGCTCTGCACATCACCTCTCCCGAACGGCCTTCCCTAACCACCGTCTTGGAAAAGCATCCTGCATCCCTGGGCTCAGGTGCCTGCCCACGACCCCCCCACCAGCCTCCATTTCAGAGCACCCACTTAGAGGCTGCAGCAGGAATGAGAGGTGTGTGCCACTTAACCCAGCACATAGTAGGTGCTCAATGAATACCCATTTCCTTCCTGTTGCTGCTGTCAGGAGTCTAGGCTCCACCAGGCTGATGAGATGTGTATCAGAGACCAAAGACCACCACAGACCTCAGGCCGGGAAACAGGAACTGCGTGGCACAGAGGAGCAGAGAGGGTCACGCTGGTCCCTGTGCTGAACGGGGAAGTGTTGATCTTACTCAGTGCCTTCTGTGAGCCCCTGTGCAGCCTCTGGACTCCCATCACACCCTCTCTGAGACAGACACAAGGCCTCCCAGTTTCATAGGAGGAGGACGAACACTTTTACTATTTTTCTTTTTTCTAAGAGAGAAAGTGAGAAAGAGAGAGAGAGAGAGAGAGGAAAGAGGGTCAACTTTATTTTTTCATCTGGCCTTTGTTTCTCTGCACTTAGTTGTATATGTGGTGCTGGGGTTTGGACCCTGGACCTCACGCATCCCAAGTAAGCACTGTAACCACCAAATCACCACTCGAGTCCCTGCATGTCACTTTTTGATGAAAGAATCATCACAGAATTTGTGGGCATATTTCTAAATGACCTCGATTACCATAGATCAGAAAGTAGTTAACACTACACTGGAAAAAGAGCCAAGGATTCTGGACTCTTTCTCTCACCCAGGGACACAGGGGGTTGGTCAGGGAAGACTTCCCGGTGGTAAGGGCAGAACAAAGCTCCCAAATATAGAGAATGCTCAGGCAAACCCCCCCAAATCAAATACAATTCCTATACACACTGTGCTTCCCAAAATAAAATTTCGTTATCTTCACTTATTGAAAATGTAATGTATGCTCAGGACCACATCCCAAGAAAATAAAAATGTTAAATATCAATAAGCAAAAAGAGTTTTAAAAAAAATATATCTGTGCTCCTACACACCTAACCTGTCCTAGTTCCTTGCTAAATAATTTCCAAATGTATCCTTTTTTTTTTTTTGGTTTTTGGTTTTGGTTTTTTTTTTGTGGCTTGAACCCAGCGGTGCTGAACTCCTGAATCACATTTCCAGTCCTTTTTATTTTTAATTTTGGGATAGGATCGCACGAAGTTGCTTAGGGCTTCACTTAATTGCTGAGGCCGGCCTTGAACTCTATCCTCCTGCTTCAGCCTCCTGAGCTGCTGGGATTACAGGTGAGCACCCTGCACCTGGCTCAGATTGATTTTTATCAAAAACACAGAACCTTACTTTCTGTTGCCTTTGGAAACTGATGGCTCGTGGGCCTCTTTCCTTGTTAGGAAATGCATTTATTTCTGCAGCCCCAACTTGAAGTTTCATTCACAGGGCAGAAGTCCCTCTGTTGGATACTTCAGGTTGGGTCTCACTGCCCCTGCCTACTGTCACACAGCACAGCACCTGAGTGCAGTGACCTGTTTGCACCCTGACTTCATTATGTACACAGGGGCAAGTTCCAGGGCTAGGACTGCTGGGTCACAGGACACATGACTGTTTAAAGAGGATTTTTGTTTGTGGTATTTTTACGATGCTGGGGGTTGATGTTTAAAGATTTGCCAAGTTGCCTTCCAGAAAATCACACCACCCGTGAGCTTTACAAAAGCCTCTTTCCTCATGGGAGAAAAAACAGGTTTCTTCTTTAAATAAACTAAACATTGAGTACAAAGAAGAGAGTCGCCAAGGTGCCAGGCTGATTCCTCCCAGCTTTGCCAGTTTGCCTGAGCAGTGTGGCCCCTCTGAGCCTCAGTTTCCTGGTCTGGGCCACCGGCCTTCCCAGTGAGGCTCTGAAGAGCCTGGCTGAGGGGAGGCAGAACCCCTGATGATGTGGGGCCTAGCGTGGGGAGGCCCGCAGGGGTGACCACTCAGGACCTGCCATCCCTCCTCCTAACCCAGGCAGCTATAACAGGCTGCTAAGTGTGACCATGACCCCAACACTGCAACGGTGTCGCAAGCAGGTTCCAGTCCCCTAGCCTCCCTTTCCCGCTCACAGGAGCCCGCCCGCCCCCGGGAACCTCCCCTGGCCTCTGGCCTTGGCTACTTAAGAGAGCGAGGCCCAGCCCACGGTGTGACAGTCCCTGCCCACACTGTGAGAACCCAGGATGGAGGCCTTGACCAGGGCCCTGCTGTCCACTCTGCTGGGGTTGCTGCTCATGCCTCCGCCGGGGGCTCTGGGTGCCAACCCCGGCTTGGTGGGCAGGATCACTGACAAAGGCCTACAGTACGGTAAGGAGCCGCGCTGTGGGTGGGACTCGGAGGACACCAGACTGCCCTGGGCCCAGCAGAAGCACCGTCCCTCGGGTGGGGCTGTCTTCCTGGGGTCAGGCAGCT